>VZRZ01005482.1:585426-623547 GCA_013398175.1 Climacteris rufus
GGGAAACCCCAAAAAACCCACCCCCAAGCCCCCACAAAAAAAATGTAAAACAAAACAAAAAAAGGAACTAAGCAGTTGTCTGAAGACAACCAAAGGAGTATTGGGAACTAAGAGATGGGAATTGACCTTCATAGCATTCAGAGTGCCGTTGATGGTTTTAGGATTTGGCTCTGTATTTGTATGTTTGCCAAGACCCATTTACTTCTAATGGGGTTTTATGGAGGTCCTTGGGTTTTCATGTGAGAGCCAGGGAGGAGATTGAGGCCTTGGTTTGTATTTGCATGAATGCACAGAGTACAGAATGTATCACATGGCAGAATGACAGACAAACCAGGTAAAGAGCGCATTTCTTAATGTAGAAGTTGAGCCTTTTGATGTTCTCTGAGTTGAAATGTTGTAGTGGAGGCCCTCAGTTGTGAGACTGACTTGAGTTACGGCTTTTAATGCATTGAAAGCACGAACCAAATTGATTTCTTTTTTGATTTTGAGCCTTGAGCATGCAGTTGTCATTTTTTCCCCTACAACTGTGAGGGTTACAACATTTTTGGGATCCTCACAAGGCAAAATGCTCTGAGCTGGGGTGCCACAAGTATGATGAGACTGAGAAAGCTGTGATCAGAGCTGGTAATACTCTTGTCATCACTGGTTTCCTGTCTGATAAAGTGACTGAAGAGAAGTGAAATTCATTTTATTTGGGAGTTTCTTTACACTTGCAGAAGAAAGGATGCCTCTCTGAACAGGCAGATTATAAGCAGTGTCACACAACAAGCAGTCATGTGGAATAGGCATAGAAACAGTTTTGGTATTGCATCACAAGTTAAATACTAATACTTGAGTCAGCAGTTGAGCAGTGAGCCACAGTACAAATGTAAAAACAAAGTCTCTGTGGATATGATCTAAGAGAATGCTAATTTGCTTGTTAATTAGGTTTGCAAAAGTTTCTTTTTAACAGTTCTGAGCAGTGAGCCTAAGCTGGTAAAGAATACTTAATTTAGGTTTTGAGGGGGTCATGAAGTAACCAGGGAGTATCTTTTTAAGCTTTTCATTATTAGAGTCTGTAAAGGCACAGTAGCAACATGTGTTACTTTGACTGTAGCAATTTCTAGAGGCAGAAATATGTTGCTTTCATTTCTTTCCAGGAACATAGCCATGTTCCCAGCAGTGTTGGATCAGGGTAGTGGAGACTATGGCTTCCTTGCTGTCTGTTGAGAGCCCTTGCAGTCTGACTGGTGATGTTTCTGTGTAGACAGAACTCTGGATGTGCTATATAAGTAGCAGGATTTTTTTTCTTAGTTTATTTGTACAGTGTGATGGTTTATCCCCAGCCAGCAACCAATCCCCACGTCCCCATGTAGCCATTCACTCACTCTCCCAGCACCAGGAACAGGGAGAGAATCAGAAGGGTAACAACTGGAAAACTTGGGGGCTCAGGTAAAGGCAGTTTAACAGGGAGACCAAAGGCCACATGCGCAAGCAAAGCAAAACAAGGAAGTCCATTCCTGCTTCCCATGGGCAGACAGGTGCTCAGCCATCTCCAGGAGAGCAGGGCCCCATCAGATGTAACGGTGACTTGGGAAGACAAACACCATCACTCCAAATGTCCTCTCCTTCCTCCGTCTTCCTCTCTACTTTATATCTGAGCACGTCCTATGGTCTGGAATATCCCTTTGGTCAGTTGGGGTCACCTGTCCTGGCTGTGTCTCCTCCCACCCTCCCAGGCACCCCCAGCCCTCTCACCAGCCTGGCCAGTACAAAAAGCAGCAGAGGCCTTGGCTCTGTGCAAGCCCTGCTCAGCAATGACAAAACCATCTCTGTATTATCAACCCTGTGTTCTGCACAAAACCAAAGCACATCCCCATACCAGCCACTCTAAAGAAAATGAACTCTGCCTCAGCCAAAATCAGCACATAGAGTTTCCTGGTGTCAATTGGGATAGCCTCCTGATCAGTTAAAGCCCCACAAGTTATAACCTGTTTTTATTTCAGTAAAGCACATATGTATAAATTATATGCTTCAAATACACATGAGGATATGAATGTTTAGGGTTTTGTTTGTTTGTGTTTGCTTGGGTTGTTTTGCCCCCCTTTTAATAAAAGGAAACAGAGGAGGTGTGTGTATTGCAAATAATGTATTTGTAAAAGTCATTTTTGTCTAACTATGTGTCTTTCCCTTGTGATCTTTCTTTATAGGAGGAGATCAATATAGTTGATGTTTTTCTGAAGTAGCTCAGATTAAGTAGAGAATATACCGCAATAAGGGTTTAGTTTCCTCTGGCATAGACAGAATAAATTTGAAAGCTGAAAACTCTCCTCTTTCCTGTCTATCCTCTTTTCCATCATCCTTTGCAGAATGAAGTTGAACTTGCTGCCTGAGTAAGGATGAACATTTCAAATGAAAACATAATAGTACACTGTGTGAGAATAAGCTTATTTAAATAGTTTAAAAAGAGGATATCATCAATAGTAAATGTTGTAGATTAGTTCATGGTGTGTGAAATTCAGCTTAGATCTTTCTTGTTGCATTAAGCTGAGGGTTGTGGAGGTGAGGTGGAAATCCCTAGACTTGCTTGTTGACTGCTTTTGTAATACTCCTCAGAATGAGTAGAAAAGTGGAGCACTTCAAGCACTGCAGGGTCATAGTAAACTGAAATACATTTTCTTGACTTGGGTTCAACAGACTGACCATTGCTGTCTTTAAATACTCATCTGTATAATGTGATGTAAGGAAGGACTGGTCTTAAAATTTAAGTTCACCTAGGACAGTTTGAACACACCAGAGAAACTGTGGTTGGAAGGGACATCTGTAATCGTGCTGGAAGCAGGACTTTTGCAGAAGTGTTTTAGTTGGGAGCATGGCGTTTAGAGATGTGAGTTTTTGCAGAAAGACATAAGGGTGTGCGATGAGCAAATGAAAGTGTGAATCTTTCAGGTGCACTTTGGACCCCAGTGGCAGATAGGCAGAGGGTGATTTTTCTCCTTTTTTTTTCAGGTGATACTGAAGATAGTAAGATAATTTTTAATGTGATAGGCTGTGAAAGTACTGGATATTTTACTGTAACTGGTTTTTTTTCAGTATTTGGCTCATAACTGGTCTATTGCTCAGACTTCTTCAGTATTTGCTCTTGGAGTGGTGAGCAGCAGTGATGTGTCAGGGGCTGGGAGATCCCAGCAGTGGCTGAGGCAAATCTTGTTGGAAGGTTAGCAGAGCATGTGCAGGGCTCTTACCTCTGCCGAGGAGAAAGCAAGCTTTTGTGAATTTCAACAAATTAATTATAAACAGTAAGTTGCCTTTGATCCTTTTGCTTGGCTTAGGGTGCATGTTCAAGGAAATGAGCCTGTACTTAACTGAGTAGAAGGACAGGAGCTTGATCAGGAACACCCTGACTTGACTCAAAGTTTACTATTAACTTGGAACATGTAAAGAACATTGGTCAGAAGTCATACTTTCTTGTTAAAGCATAAAGTAATGTTTGGAAAAAAGTCTCTGAATAACCCACGTTTTTAAAAGAACTGCATTGTTTGGGATTAATGACTGGTCTTGATATTTAGAAGAAAGCAAGTAGGCAGAGTGTTGCATTTTCTTGTTCGTGTATGAAGACTCCCCTTGAGTAGTTTTCAGTATAACTATTTCAGGAAGATAGTTTTGTCTGCATGAATGGAAAATGAAGGTCTCATGAAGACTAATTTTTTCTATGTTATTTTTTCATTAATTCAAGTATTGCTGCTATTTTTTAGTCTGGACAAGAGGTATTTGTCTGTGGATGTCTTGAATTTTGTAGAATTCCTTTCCTCTTCTGGTTAATGACTACTTTATGGCCATGTCCAGTTTGTTAGCTAACAAACAAAAAAATCTGCCAATCAAAAGTAAAATAGATCCCTTTCCCTCCTTCCCCAGTTTCTTCATTAACAACGTTTAATAGGTAAAAAACACCAAATCTGGCACACAAGACATGAGAATTTGGTTTTGACCAGTTTCCTGTGACTCTGAGTGGGTAAAAAGTAAGTTTTCTGTTGCCCTCCAGCTCTCTTATATTAGAACAATGCTTAGACTGAGTTGTGTGGAGCATATCTCCTTATAGATCCTGCCTTAGTACTGTTACTTATTCCACTCTTTAAGAAAGAAAGTGGTGTTCTTGTGCTCCCTTTCTTGTTTTCATTGCTATGCTTAGGTAGTTTGCTGCTAGTTGATACCATTTGTAATGAGTACTCCAGAAATGGCATTCCCAAGACCTAACAGAGTATGTTGAACAGGGCTCTTAGGAGGATGGCAAAACTTCCTCATGAGCTGAAGTCTTTTACTAAATATGTAGGCTGGTAGTACTGTCTCAAAATTTATACCTCTTAACAGGTTACTCTTATTTTCTGCTGTTTGTTTTGCAATGTGGTGTTGATTCATCTTGAAGAATAGCTAGCCCAGTCTAAATTAATTTTGATTTCAATAAAAAGGCATGGAAAACGAGGAGGAGAGAAAGAGAAAAGGACTGGGAACATGGGCATTCCAGAGCAATATCTGTAAAACATGTGTACTGAAGCAATATAATTACAGTGCCTGACATCTTTTCACTCTCTGTGGTGTCCTTTCTTGGTGAAAAACTACTGCCTTTTGGAGAATCTGATGCTTCAGTGGTGATCTTTGGGTGACTGTAATGTTTTTTTGCAGTAAGAAATTATTATCCACATAAGCTGTTCTGCATTGGTTGCACCATCTTTTATTTGAATGGAGGTGTCTCTTTTAAAAAGTTACCCTGTGTGACTGTCTCTCTGAGTTAGGGGGAAATCTTACATGTTCTCCTGGCCAGTTACCACTCCTGAGAGGTTTTATTTTCATACTGAAAGTGAGTTTGCTCACCTTCCACTACGCGTTGTAATGGCATTTTCTGCTTGGTCCAAGAGCCTGTGCTGTGTAAATACAATCTGTATGCAGAGAAGATGAACCAGGCTCTTTTTAACTTTATCTTGACCTTCAATAGTAAATTTAGCTTTCAGTAATAAATAAAATTTATTTCAGTGTTTGGTAGTCAGTATTTGTATTCTGGTTGCTCTCTTGAGCTATAAGAAGATTGACCTTTAGATGTCTCAAAGTAGTCTGTTGGCGTTCTGGTTTATGGAGTAATGTTTCTTGCCTGCTTTGAAACCCTCCCTCCTTCCCCAGTCTGAGGATGCCTCCTGCTGCATCCATTGGTCATGAAACTCGTGCTGCCATGGGCTTGCTGGTTTTTCTTTTGGAATTTGTGTTCTGTGTATTCAGATCCCTTCTTCCCGCTCTGGTTGCTAGCATGTAGCCATGCATTTCAAGGTACTAAAATGGATGTTGTTGGAAGGTGCCCTGTCTGCAAAGAGGTGCAAATAATGGGTTGGTAATGACCACCTACTCCCCCAGTGTGCTCATCCAGGTGCATGAATTATTGGCTTCTCTTTGTTGTATCAGCTGGTGTACCTTTAATGTGATTAAAGGAGGTTGCTGAGCTGAAGGGATCAGTTTAAGGATGCTGAACAGCACGTGCCAGCTTTGGTAGTGAATGAGCATATTCATGTGCAGATACCATGTTTATCTCAAAGTGATCAATTTAATAATGTGGGCGAGATAGCAAATATAAATGTCTTTGAGAAAGGAGTCTGGTAAAACTGAATTAATATAGCTTGTCTAAATAATGTTATTGTACTCATTTAAAATTCAGTCTCAAAATGGTAGAAATGTCATTACTCAGCCCAGTAGGTGAGGGCTTGAGGGAGCTGGATTTTTGTGTCTGTTTGTTTTGTGGGGTTTTGTTGTTGTTTTGGTGAGTGTTATTTGTGGTGCTGTGTTTTGTTGTTATTGGTGTGTGTGTTTTGTTTTAATTTCCCCCAATAGTTTAAGCACATCAGATGATTTCAGAATATGAGGTCCTCCCAGTACTAAACCAGTTTGTTTCTTTTTGGCTTCCAGCATGTTGGTTGTGTTGTCAACAGGGCAGGGAATTGAAGGTGGAGACAAATCAGTGCCATTTGTGTCACAGCATTGGAAGACAGTTTCTCTTTTGAAGTATCTTAATAGGTCTGCAGGTCTAAGAAAATTGTGTTGCAGTTATCATGCAAGACTCTTTTTCTCAACATCTTCCAGTCAGTCTCACTTGAACATAGGCAGAGATTTGTCCCTGCTTTTTAATTGGATGAAAAAGTTTGGTAAATTTAAGAGGGAATACTTCTTTTGTACCTCTGACGCTGTTTACTCTTTAGTCACCCTGAGTTTATTTCTGCTCTTTGTTGCCTTGTCACTCCTTGTCACCAGTGCCTAAGGGCACCTCTTGCTGGATTTTGGAGCTCTCCCTTTGGGTGCCACCTCTGGCTGATGGAGGAGGAGGTGCTCTCTGCATGTTCACCTCACATTATCAACATGCCTATAGGTTTTTCAGCCACTTCCAAGGGGAATGCTGACAGACAAGTCTGGACAGGCAGGCAGAAGGAATGTGTCAGCTTGCCACAAGTAAGAGAAGGCAGGGTAGTGACCCATCTCTGTTTCACAGTTAGTGTTTCTCTTGAGTGTTTGTTCTTGTAAGTCTGGCACGTAAGGTCTACTGTTGCTCCTGGGAGTGCTTTAAATGAAACAAATTCATTAATTCCCGTTCCGAGTTTTTTTTTCGTTTGTTTGTTTGTTTTTTAATATTTTACTCTTGCAAAAAGCACTGCTTATGAGAGCGTGTGCGTGTGTGCTGGTTTGTCAGAGCATTCGTGTATCCCTTCTGCTGGTTTGAGGGATTTTTTGAAGTCTTTTTTTGTGTGTCATAATCTCAATAGTATGCCCTTCCTGATCTGCCCTTGAAAGAAAATTATGTTTTATGAACTTTTTACAGGTCTGTTGCTGGTCCAGTCTTCTGGGCTTCTGTTTTAAAACAAATGCTTTGGATTCATGCCAAAATGTTGCTTGGAAAAAGATTGCTACAGAAAATTCCTCCAGTGTCCTGGATATGCGTCAGAGCAGGGGAGAAACCACTGGTAACTGCATGGGACTGATCCACTCAGACCCATCTCAAAACTTGCCCCTCCTCCCTTTCTTTTTACTTTTTAAAAAATAGGTAGATCTTAATATCACTAAAAATCAAAGGGAGAATACACTGAAGACTAAATAGATGTTTTTTCTCCCCCTTAATTGCTTCTAATAATTTCAGTTCATCTAAATCCAGGATATCATTGGTGTTCTAAATATTATTGCTTTTTAAAGACTGATAAGTTGCTGTTATTTTTATTTCAGCATATAAATGCACAGGTAATTTAGGATCAGCATAATGGTTTCTGATTAATAGAATCTGGATTGGCTCCCTTTCATCCCTTTCATCCATAGGATTGGTGATCAGTGAATTAACTTCAGTTTTATGTACAATATGTAAATCCTAGTTTTGTTTCTTTGCGTTCATTTCATGTTGACTGGGATAATGTAGGGATGAAAGGTGTGTGGTTATTTTTTTCTTTTGCTGAGTCTTGACAGGTTTAGGAAGTGGTATGTTCATGGTTGGTTTTTTTTTTTTTAGGGCAAAACACAGTAAGCTTTGGTATTTCCTAGATTATGCTACTGACAAAGCAGGCAAAAGCCTTTTAATGATTTAAAGAGAGAAACAAATCACAATTATTTTCATTGCTTTATGCTATTGTCGCTTTCATTTTTTGACCTCTTCCCAAACTAAGCTGTAGGGTTATAAAGCAGGAATAATCAGGTTTGGACATCTGCATTTGAGCTTCTAGTGGTTTAAGTAAATAGGATTTCAGGACTTGTGTGTCCACAAAATTGTGGTCTGTCTTAAATTTTGCATCTTCATCATACCTTTGGATTCATCTGCTTTTTTTCTTCTGTGTCCAGAACTTGCCTACTCAATATTGTAATTTTTTCCAAGTCACTGATAATTATCTTTTTGGGTTCTTTTCCTCTTTCTTTCTAGTTTGTTCTTTTCTCTCATCTCCGTTTGAAGAAAGAGCTAGATTAAATGTAATGGGGAAGATTTTTCAGGACCCAGAATGAATTTCAATTTTATTTGCGAAGCCTGAAGACAAATTACATGGATGTAAAAAGCCTAGTGTCTTAGGAGGGATTTTGCAGCGAGTCTGAGTGAGTTGTCTGTCATTCTTCATTAAAAAAAGATCATTATAGACTTGAAGTATTTGATAATGAATAGTGGGTGATGGAGTTAAAAGAAACTGCTCATCAGCTGAGCTGCACAGAGGGTGGAATTCAGCTCTCGACAGTGTGTGGACCACCTTTCCAAAATCAAGACAGAGTGTAGAATGCCCTTATAGCCTTGGGAGGAAATACTTGCCTTTTGCAGGTACTTAATTCCCACTACCTTAGATGCTGGTTGGAAGATCATACTTCGAGAGAGCTGTTTAATCAGAAATTATCAACTATAGAGCAACCCGAGCCACCTAAGAAGTGTCATTTGAGTCAATTGTCTTTTTGATGTGTAAGTTTACTAATATGACACATTTTTTTGTAAACCATTTCCCCGTGCATTAGAAAGTGGGTAGCAGAGTGAGGACTATTGGAAGTTTAGCTGTGAGCTTTACTACTTGCTTAGTTTTTAGCATTTAGGTATCTGTCTCATAAGCAAATTTTATACAGTGCTGGATTTTTCTTTTTGGACTCCTGGAGCACTTTGTGGTTCCTTCTCCTTCTGCTTCTTCCTTAGCACCAAGCCCAAAAGGAATGGGAGGGTGGGTGGGATTTTCAGGTCTTGTCTTTTTCACAAGGAAGGGCATCACACTCTTTATCCACAATAGCTGTTCCAGCTGCACTTGGATTAGTGTACTGTAGTGTCTTGAGAGTTGCCTGGAGCTGCTTTACTCTTTGAACAGGTAAAATGGCTCCCCTGAGCCCTGAACATGAGAATTGTTCAAAGCATTTGCCAGAGAGCCAGGAGGGGAGTGAGAGGATTGCTGATGTAGTTGCTGTAAGGGGTGCTTGTTGCAGAGCAGGTCATTAATCAAAATTCTGAGTTGTTGCAGAAGCATTAGGAAAGGTAAGTGGCTTACTTAATTCAGGACTGAGACATTATGGATAAAGCTATGCTGCTTTGTGGCATATCCACAGTAAGGGGCTTTAAGGATTGGATTATTGCCATCTGCAGCAATCTCTGATATGAAAAAAAAGAAAAAAAGAATAAGAAAGGTGGAGTTGGAATGTGCTGCTCTCCTATTAAGGTGGTTGCTAATGAAATACTGCCGTGACCCGGCCACTGCTTCTGAAATTGTGACTGGTCAAGACAGTCTGCTGAGTGTGGTGAGGCTGCTGTGGCAGAACAGCAGCTGCATCATTTTCCTGAAAGCAAGTAGGGCTGGTGAGTTGAGCAGACAGGAGTGGGCCTTTCTCTAATTGCTGGTCCCTCAGTATCTTGTGTATACAGAATCAGCCCCTGGCCAGCATGTTCCTGTGTGCAGGCTTTCAGGTCAGCAGCTTCTCTCCTTCTCTTGACTAGAGACGGTGCCTGGAGTGGAGGTGAGGGGAATACGGGTTAGCTGCCTCCCTTTCTTCTGAAATTGTTCTGTGCTTCTGCTGCAGTACAGATCCTGGTATTTCTACTTCTCTTCAAGGGAAGCTGTGATTCCTACAATTGTTTCTGGAAGTGGTGTGTGCTGAGCACAAGGGGTAGCTCTTGGAGTTGTAGGGGCGAGTAGAAGAATGAATGTTTGTTCTGTGTTTGCACAGTCAGTGAATTTTGCAGTGTTCTAGACACTAGCTAGAAATTAACAACAGGACATAGAGTGTCAAGATGGCCATCTTAGTGTCATTGCTGTGGGTTTTAAATTTTTTTTTCTGAAATGCCATGGGCCTCTGAGTTTTATCTGGATGGCTTTCAGGGGTTGGCAGCAATGACATGTACTGCCACATCCAGAGAAATTCAGGAATATTGCTGCATCATGTCTTTGCTGATTCTGCAATGCAGTAGCATTGGGCTGTGAGCCCAAATCATGGTGAAAAGTATAAAACTTCTCACACAGAGGTAAGAAGAACCAAATGGTCAAGACTTAATAGCAGAAGAGAGATAATCACAGGGAAATACAGATTTTAGATGAGGAGATAGAACTTTTGTTCTTTTGGCCCAAGTCCTTAACAAGAGAGCTATAATTAGACTAGAATTAACTTTATGGATTCAGTGCTGGCAAACTGAAATTCAACTGCCTCTTAATTAGCATGCAGTATCTTTGCAGTCTTCCACTCCTGAATCAAACCTCACTTTAACTCTTTGTGCAATGCCACAGTGTCAGGTCTGCACAGTGCATGACCACTCAGGAAAAGTGGTCTGTCATTCCTTGTAGGTTGATTTGTCTTCATTTCTCTTGCGAATATTCTGCCAGTTCTGCTGTAAGTATCTGTAAAATAGCCAGTTAGAGAACTAGAACTGTGTTAGTGCTTGAGATGTTTTTGTAGTTTATGACTTTGGTTCAAATGTCATGATAGCCACAGAATTCATGAAGTTCTATAGCAACAAGAGGTCACATGTCATGTATCTTGACCTTAGGGACAGCTTTCTCCCATGCAAACATGTCTTGTGAGAGCAGTGCTAGAAAAGCCAGGTGGTAAATTCTTGTGGCTTGGCACTGGCGTTAGGACGTGTTGCTTTTTGCTTGAAATAGATGCTTTTAGTAAGGGTCAACACAGAATTTGATGTTTAATATTTCAATATGCTAAAAAGTAGTGTTTGAAATTACAGGGCTCCTCTTTAGTGGGATTTAACGTGTGGCATTTCATGTATTAGCTTCTGTGCTCTAAAAAGACTTCTGCTGTTTATTTGTTTTCTTAATGACGAGAAGGGCAGACATTGTATAACTTCTCAGGCAGCAACGATTATGCAACTGATCCTGTTATTGTGGAGCCAAAGTCCTTCCTAGTCCCTGAGCACCAGCTGCTTGTGTGCTGGTTGCTGCATTCTCCTTTCCTTTCTTCCCCCCGCCCCCCCAATTTGTTTGTGAACAAGTTATTTTCTTTCCCATGTTGCTGTTTCCTTCTCTTTCCAGTGCCAGTGAGACAGTGGCTGGTTTGGGTTCATTCTTCAATTCACTGTGCTGCAAAATCAAACTGCCCTTGTATATCACGGGAAGTACGAAATGCACAGAGAATGGAATTGCTTGGTATTTTATGAGAATATAAGAAAAGGCCTTTGCTTGGATCTAAGTGAAACATTGCAGATGGCCTTTGTTGGAGTTAAGGTCAAAAGTTACAAGTTCATGTTCTCATGATTTTAGAAACATGTAAATAACTGGTGTTTGTTTAGTTTGTTGGTTTTTTCCCCCTTCCTTCAAAGGGTGGTCCTGAGAGAAACTTTAATTCTCCCCTTGGTCCTGCCCTGGCATCACCGAGTGAAATATAGTACTCCTGTGTATAAGATGAGGTAGATGGAAATCTCATGCTTTTACAGCCAAGTGATCTCACTGCAGTATAATGAAGGCAGTTAATATATTGTAAAAATGCTTGCCCTATTCACACTTCATTTTCAGTTCACTTTTTATGTTGTGTTATTTCCATTTCTTGTTGCGTGGCTTCCTGTGAGCGTTAGTGGCCAAGGCAGGCTGTCTTGATCCATGATAGAACATTTGGAGATGGGACAAGAGATGGTAAACTCTTAGTCTATGATGCTGTTCCCTGCTTATAGGTGAACTGATTATACCAAACACTAGTCCCAGCAGAATAGTTGATCTGTGATACCACACTGTTTGCTACACTGCTTGTGTCTGTGTCAGATGTGATCTGCATCAGTCATAAACAGGCTCTAGTGCTTAGTGTCCTATATCAGGAAAGAAATTGGGGTTAAAGGTTTAAGGTCCTTATGTAGTTTGTAAGTCTTATGCTCAAGAAGTTATAGAGAGTGCAAAGGATGCATTTTCTTGCTCACAGTGTCTGTCCTGTAGATTGGGTATGTGCAGAGGTGGCAAGGTGCTGTCATTGGTATGAAATTGTGATCCTTTTTTCTGGCCATTTTTGTTGGAATTTCTTTTCCTTTGGTGACATCAGCCTCTGTCTGCTTTCAACAGACCAGGCACACAGAAGATACTGTCATTGGTAACCAAAAGACAGGAGGTATAGCATGTATACTTCAATCTTGTCTACTCATAACTCTCCCCTCCAATTTCTCATGACAGGGACTTTGAGTTCTGGCTTAGAAGACACTCTCTGCTCTAGCCATGTTTGTCACAGAGATATTGGATTATTTCCATTGTTAGTGAAGATTCTGCTAGAATTCTTACCTGAGCCCTGCAGTTCTGGCACTCTGAATGCCAGAATGTTGTACTTTATCTGAGCACCTGGTACTGGGGAAGCCCAGAAAGTAATGATGAGAAGGGAAGGATTGTAAAGATTTTGTGGAAAAACAGAAAACAAAACAAAAAAGCTTGATATTATGGCTAATTCTTTGTCAGCATGGTGGTGGGAATGCCCTGATCTAATGTAGAGTTCACAACAAGAGTACTTATGTAAGGTAGAAAACTTCACTGGGAATTTTAAAATTTATTTTCAGACCTTCTTAGTGAAATATTCTGTGGTCCTAACCGCACTTTGTTCCTGGAGTATTTATTGTTTGCCTCCATGTCTCTGCTTTATACATGTGGTTTGTCCAATTGATTCATCTAGTGTTTAAGTGATATGGTCCTTGAGAAGAATTCACCCACATTTTAGCTGTTTCAGTGAATATGTGCAGAAATTAGTGTGTGACTCTGGTTGACGAGGTGTGATGTAGACTGGTAACTTAAGACTTTTTTCTTACTATTGTTTTCCAGAATTGTCAGCAGCTGAGTCACAAATTTTAGGAAATTAACAATTTAGGAGGAAGAGGTTTCTTTGCTACTTCAGAGAAAAGATCCTCCTCCCATCCCTCCTTTTAAATCTGATGGTTTCTTTTCCAAGTTTCACTTGTCTACATCTCCCCTTAGTGCAGTGTTGAGTTTGGTTACTGGAAAGTTTATTTTCTGTTGAAGGCAATGGAAAAGGATAATTCTACATATGCTTCTATTGAATTGCAGGTGAGGATTGGTACCAATTTACGGTGGTGTTAGGAGCACACTGAAAATGAACAGCAGCTCAAGTTCAGTAATATTCTCATAGAATTTCTTTTTCACTCTGTACCGTCTCTCCTATTAAGTGCTGTTTGGATTTTCTAATTAACTGCTAAGGACATGTTCATGAAATGTTAACTCTTTTAAAAGAGAGTTCAGATTAACCTTTTCTTTGTACCTTTACTCTTACAAGAGATAAATCTAAATTGGGTTACCTGATAAGGAGAGACATGAGAAGAATTTTGATCAAGAGTGGTACTTGATCATACTATTTAAAGATTTGATATCTAGATCAGGAAGAGAAGTGAGGTGGTAACTTTTCACTGCAAAGACTGCAAAATATGATTGCCTAAATAGATCTCTTTAAAGAAACTAATTCCAACTTGACATCTCCTGACAGACCTTGCTTGCAGTATGAAAATTTGTGTTGTTTGGAAATTGAAAAGCATGAAGGTATAATATCTTATCTTGGTTAATTTTTTTTTTTAAATTTTAAATAGAAGTGAAGCCCTTATAAACTAGGAAGGTCATTCATAAGCTTAATGATTTGTCACATACAAGAGAAGTATATATGGATTTTCCTGGTTCTGTGATACCTTCCTTGAGCTCTGTTTAAATAAGTGTTTGTAAAAGTGTTTATTCTGGCACTCCTCATTTTGTGAGAGCAAACTTAAATACCTCTGATTGTGTCCTGAAAAGCCCAACTTCTTCAAAATAACACCATGTGGACTGTGGTTTGTTACTATTTTTTTACAGAATTGTTGGAAATCTACAGTCATCAAATTATGATTAGCTGATGTCATTAATGATGTTTTTCAAAGTAATTGTAAGGATGCTTCTATTCCCCTGGAAAAATATATCTGAACACAAAGAAACAACAGTTTAAATAGTGTTAACAGGCAGCTTTTAGACCTCACCAGTTTGTAGCTTTCTTTTTACTTCATGTTCACTTATTTCTTATGTACTAGAATGGTAAAGAAACTTTGTTGGTTTGGGGTTTGTTTCTTTTTTTCTCCATTATGGACACATTTTTTTGCACACTTTATTATGGCACAAGTAACTCTATCCAAAATCATGTTTTTCTAGTTTACTTTGATAATTTTAGTGAAGAATTTTCAAATACTTTTAACTTTCCAATAGGAAAAATAATTATGACCAATTTAGATTGAATTTAGAATGAGCAGTAGGGATTCTTCATTAGGTAAACACTCTAGGCAGATAGTAGAGGAAAAAATTGTAAAAGAATGATACTTCTGGTAGCTCATGGGGTGAGGAAGAAAAGGTTATAAGTAATTCAAGTTATATTTGCATCAAGTTGAGTAAGAGTGTGTGAAGGGCAGGGAAGGATCAAGATGTATCAAGTAGCTGCTATTTTCCTCTTCCTAGCTATTGTCCCCTTTCCCTTCCTCAGCTAAAAACCCAAAATCAATCCAAACAACCTGCTTCTGAGAAAGAATATGACAAAAATCCAGATGGAAACATACATTTCATGCATACTCAAACTCAGTAGCTACAAATCTGCTAGAAATATTTCCTAATGAAGATATGAATCTGTGCCTGTGTAACAAGGAGAGCTGGATAACTGTGGAAATGGGTTGAATTTCTAATCTGTTGATACTTCTCTATAGAGGTTTCTTCATGGTTGGCCACACAGATCACACAAATATTGAGGTTACTGGATGACTGAAGAGATATTGTACTTTCATATTGGCAAGTGATACTTCCTTAAGTCATTCAGTGTCTTTAACTTTTTTCCCCTGTGGGTATTAAAATTCCCATTGGAAATGGTCTGGATCTTAAATTTGCATCCGTGTCTGTTTAGAGATTCTGCTCCTTAACATTCACTCATGTTTTTTTTGTGTAAAGACATCACAAAGTCTTGGCAGGATGCTTTTTCTGTGGAATACATGCTTGGACAGAAAGAAAACATAGAAAACAAAATCTTTTCTCTGCATTCTTATACTTTGAACTTCTTAGGATTGCTAGGCAATACATCAAGTTATGCTGTTAATTGGAGGATAAAAATGGGTATTACTTATCTGACTTAAGTTAATAATGATCAGGAGTATCTATTATGAGATCTTTATTGGCCTGTAATCTCTCTTGGATTTGACATCTGAGAAGAAAAGGAAATGAATGAACTGAGGAGGAAGACAATTTTTTTTCTTGTAGGATTTGTCCTACAGTACCTTACT
Source organism: Climacteris rufus (assembly GCA_013398175.1). Classification (NCBI taxonomy): domain Eukaryota; kingdom Metazoa; phylum Chordata; class Aves; order Passeriformes; family Climacteridae; genus Climacteris; species Climacteris rufus. Next base: position 600,632 of record VZRZ01005482.1, read on the forward strand.
TTCCCTTTGGCTCAAGAGAAAATTAGGTTAGTTTGTTAAATTTATAAAGTCCAACGATGAGCTGCATGGGGAGGTCTGACTCCCGTGTGTGGGAGTGTGTGTTCAACTTGGGGGCCACTAAATGAAAAATTTGGCTTTTTACTTTGCACACCCTTTGATTTCACATTGCCGGCTGAAGCAGTTATTGGGATATTCAGTATTATTTTAGTCTGCTGGTGTTTGTTGGGATGTTGTAAAATTTGATTTCTAACTTTTGTATTAGCTGGTCAAGAGAGGAAAAGTTTGATTTGAAATGAGATCCCTGGCAGCTGCCAACAAGGCAGAACCCAAACCTGTGAGGACTTTGCAGGCAGCCTGCAGAACAAGCTTTTCCAGGAACACAGTAAAGGATCTCTTACTATGAGTAAAATAGGCATTTGTGGAAATTGTTGTCCTAATATTCCTTTTCTAACATGCTTTGTTACATCATTTAAGTTAGAAATTGTAGTTGGAGAGAGTTGTTCAAATATATACTAGCCTTGCAAACTTGCAGAGTGCAAACAACTGGTTATAGATGGGAGTTCAAGGAGCTGAGTAAAAAGACTCTTCTTTTTAGAGATGAGAATCAGTTTTGCAGCACTCTTCTGAGAGGTGAAGGTTGGCAAATTGTGGTGACATGACTAGCACCACAATAGCTACAAAACGTTTTATAGCTGTACATGTGCCTTGGGAACAGATTCTGGGAGCTTAAGATCCATGGTGTAGTGTGTGATAGAATACATGAATCTTTACTATTAGAATTTATGTATATCATCAACTTTGACTTGTTCAGTTGCAATGTTGAACAGAATCTTTAGGCTATTCATAAACATTTAAATACATACTGATCTGTTCTTTGGGTGGACAGGCTGCTTATTGCCTTCATTCTATCTGAGCTGGCAAAATTCTGTATCAAAAAGAGACACAACCCACAGACTTTCTCAGAACAGTAATATTTAATTTAGCAGCAAGGAAACAATTTATCGAAGTACGTGCTCTTCAAGGCTTAGAGTTGAAGGTCACTGAGCAGAAAAGTGTTCTTCTAGGACAGAAATAGCGATGTGGAAACCCAGAAATGGCAGCTCTGCTGCAAAACTGTTTCTTTTGATCGCTGGATATTCCTGGACACCAGCTGTGCAGCACACAGCCTGGAAACTGCACTGAGCCCGGGGCAGGAACACTGGTGGGAAGTGTGTGCAGCCTGGCTGGACTGTTACCTGGAAGTCAGTGTCCTCTCTGCCAGCTGCTCTAATTTTCCTTTCTCTCAACATACATTGAGCAAGTGGCCCAGTGCTGTGCATGTTGTGAAGCCCTGTCCAAGGATTTTGGGTGATGACACTGTTGAGGAGATGCATGTGAGCTAAATCTGCTCTCCAGGAAGCACAGCTACATGTCCACTTCCTCTGGGACAATTTCTCTGTGTCATAGATGGACAAAAGCAGAGATTCACTGATGCCGCAATTAACTTGATGCAAGACAGCTCTTGCCTTTATAAAAATGTTACCTGAAATACAGCACCGTGCAAGTAGCAATGCTGCTGGGAAGGGCAGCTCACTAGGAGAGCTGGGTAGTCTCCACTTGACTCCAGGTAGGACCACCAAAATGTAGCTATGCCAAGATTCTCTGTGATCCCTGCTAAGGAAGGGTTGCTAGCACAGGTGAAAATGTTGCCTCTACACTGCAGGTGCTGGAGAAAAACTTGTCACAGGACTTGTACTGGGTGACTGGCAGAGCTCTTGAGGAACCTGCTTGGAACTTGCAGGGCTGGATGCGAGTTAAACACAAAAGGCTCTGCTAGACAGGAGGTCTGTGTGCTTGGGAAGGGCCTGTCCTCTGCCCAACATGTTCTATAGTCTGTCTTCTTTCTCCTCTCTTTCTCCTTTTTTTTATTCACTGCAGACTTTATGGCTGGTTTTCTGGCATCAAGTAGATGCTTGGAGAGGAAATTGTGTCCGGTGGTGAAAGGTTACCTTCCCTGTTGTAAAGGGACAGAATAGGCAGGAAGCTGTAGAATTCAAAGAATTCGTGCATTTGGGAGGTTTGGGAAAGCAGAGCAGTAAGTCAGCTGACTTTGCACATTGAATTTTAGAGTGGGACACTGAGATTAAGGCTCACCATGTACATGACAGTGGGGAAAAGAACCTCTGAAGATCCCTCAGGTTGGGAGAAACCTTGGCAGGCCTGTAGTCCAACCTCCTGCTCACAGCTGGACCAGCTGTGAGATGGCACCAAGTTGCACTGGGCTTGAGCCTGTCATGTCTTGAAAGCCTCCAAGGCTGGAGACAGCACGGCCTCTCTGGGCCCCATTCTGGTGCCTCTCTGTCCTCAGTGGGGGAATAAAGCTTCTCTTTATGTGCAGTGTGAACCTCTCTTGTATCAATTTATGTCTTGTCCTCCCATCATGCAGTGCTGTGAAAAGCCTGGCTTCATCCTTGGTTTTCCAATAGCCTGTGGCACCTTTTAATATAGGTCAGCCTTCAGCCCTTGTTAGGAAATTGTAACTTTGTGATTAATTAAAGTAAATAAAAATGAATATGAGCTTGGAATTAAGGGCAGGGATAACACAGTGATATATTGATTACATTATGCAATATAACATCAGTGAGTGTAGCTATATTGAGCAAGCTAGCATGTAGACACTAATTGAGAGGGGAAAAATCTTTATTTACTTTTGAATGTATTGTTTGGAACAACTTCTACACTCCTCTTTGTAAAAGAAACAAATAACCATACCCTCATCACTGAGGCTATTGAACATAGTACTTAAAATTGTGTTGCAAGCCTCCAGATATCAAGGTAGCTGATCTGTTCTAAGGAATTCCAGAACATCTGTCCTTCAGGCAGGTATTTGATTTTTGGATTTCAGAATTTTAGATACCAGTGATTTAGATAGTCAGGGCTTGTCTCTGTATCCAGAGGATTTTATTCATTCCTGTGGAAAGCTAAAGAGCTAGCCAGGCATTAGCTTCCTGAAATAAACAGAGAACCCCCCTCTATTATTCTGGTTTTTGTTTCCCATTTAATGAAGCAAAATATGATGTGTGTTCATGTAGGTTTATTTTATTCATTCAAGAATAAAATAATAGCTTGTATAAAAAATACTCTCACTATTTCAATGTGTTCTTCACTGATCTGGTTAAGGGCCCTGTCTTCAGATATTTGACTTAACTTAAAAAGTATTTATATGGTCACTAATCTGTATTTCAGAAGAGATGACCACTGTAGAAATTTTAACTGTCTTTATATTCTTGGAGATGCACAGGGATAAGATGAGAAGCACTGGACACAAGCAGCACAAGGTCAGTTACAAGTAGGGTAGAAATTTATACTGTGAAGATAAACAGGGGAGTTGGTTTCTCAAAGGAATAATGGAATTTCCAGCTTTGGAGATGCTCAGAGCTCACCTGAGCAACTGATCTAAGCTGCCCCTATTCTGAGCAAAGGTTGGGCCACACTGAGCTTCATAGAAGCCTTCCATCCTACATCATTCTGTACTTATATGCAAAGAACATCCAGTATTTCAATGACAGAAATCATAGTGCTATAACACAAAGATCCAGTTACTTAATTTGAAAACCTCTATGTAAAAAGACAATGCTTCTTATCAAGCAATGTTATTAATGAAATTTGATGTCACAGGTGACCTGCAAGTCAGTTCAGCATGTCTGTGTAGGGAGCATCTGGAGTTTAACGCTGACACATTGTGATTTACTTCTACAAGAAGCACTTTTCTGTGCTGTTAAGAGCAGAAGACTGTTTATGGGTGACTGTGAATTAAGGCATCCTTGGCAAGGACTTTTGTAAATGGAGGATTGAGTACGGTAAATGAGAGTATTCAGAAGACAACTTGAAATAAATTTTATTAATCTATTTAAATGTACATGGTTTTGATGGTTCATTTGGAGAGGGAATTAGCATTTATTTCCATTTGGAGCATCAACTTATAATAGTAGATATTATCAAAGCATGCAAATTTAATTAGGGAGTAATTAAAAGGTGAAGTAACATGAAGCATGTATGACAATTTTCTTGTTCCTTTTCAGACTAATTTTGGCTTCGACTTAACATTAATGCAGTTTATGGAGCAATTCTTCTCTCCAGTGGCATAGAAATCAGGTGTTGCATTAAGTCTTCCTGACTCTTCCAAACGACTGCAGTTACACTGAAGCAAGACTTGGGCTGTCCAACAGAGCTTGCCTTCAATAAATGAGACTGGATTTATTTCCTTGACTTTCATTATCTTGTTTCAAAGAAGCTTAAGTTGTTGGTGCTAAATTTTCCTTGCTTTTAAATTCTACCCAGTGCCAGATTGTTGAGGGGCTTTTTTTGTCTTCTGCCTCTTTGTGTAGGGGATGCTTCTGGAGGAGATGTAAATGCAGCTGCAGCTCGAGCAATTTATCTAGGTTGATGTCTCCTTTTATTTTATCTGGTTGCCAATTTGTATATACATCTTCTCAGGCTTTGCTGTATTGAGAAGAATCTGGATGAAATGTAAGACTAGAATTTTTTAGGTGAGGGGGAACTATTTGAAAGTCATAGCAGTGCTTAGTGCCCAAGATATCTGTCAAAGGTTCTGTAGTTTGATTGTGTTTAGCTCTTGGATGACTTCAGTGAAGAGTAGCAACATTTAAGAGTTGTGTGTAATAGGGTAGCTGTAATGGTCTGTCATTAAGATCCCTTTTGTGAGGGTCCTCCCCTTTGGTCTTGAGTGTGAAGGTGTTTTGAGGGTTGGCATGGAACTTGGCATGTTGTTGCACAGAGTGGGGTATCTTCAGTTTTTTTTCAATTTAGTTTTTTGCCTTCCTCTCTGAACATGATTAGTTGTTGGCATTTATATTCCACCTCCACCTCTAGAAAGCTCTGTTTGAACTGTAATGGGCTTTTCTCCCTGCCACCACTGGTATAATCTTTCTAGTGTTTTCCATCTGTGTTACACTGGGTCTTGGGGACAGCAAGGACACCGAGTTATGGGTGATCATGCTCTAAGTTGAAGACGGCTGGAGTAATAGTTGGTGAAGATTTTTAAGCAGTCTGTGGTGACAAGTGTCTGTAGATTTACATGTGTCATTTTTGCAGTTTTCTACTGTGAATCCCTGGCGTTGATCTCTGAGAAGGTGGTGAAGTGTGTGCCTTAATGTGTTTCCTTCATCCTTCTTCAGCAGGAGGAGGTTAATGGAGTTTTCCCTAGGAAGCATTCATTTGGAAGTATGACAAGAACGCAGAGACTTGGATTTAAAAACTAAAGCAAAAGAATCCAGGAATACCTGTGAGGAGAAGAAACTACCCATGTTGCTGGAGTTGTGAACATTATTGGAAACAGATGTGGTACCTTTACTTGTTCCTGCATACAGTTTTACAATGCTAGTTTGTTTTAGCAGAAGTAGTGAAACAGTAATGAAAAGAGTGTTTTGGAGGGAGCCAGAAACAGAAACCTGTTTGAGGTTTTTGTTTGTTCATATTTTACAAATGAGGCTGACCCTTATGTTGGCTTTTAAGGTCTTGTCTTTGTCAGAGGGAAACATCTGGCTCTTTCATCCTGATCCTGTTAAAACAGCTGGAGGTATTTAACAAACATGTTGCCCACATTTGTGTTTCTTCTCTGAAATGTTATGTACAGCCAGAATATATTGTTACCAAAGTTATTTCTCATCATAGTAGGCAGTATGAATTCACATCCAGGCTCCTGCTTATCTGTGGTTGTGACCTCTCACCTCATCTGGCTAAAGACAGGCTTTGTTATCACATCTCTTGCAGTGCATCTGAAAGTTCACCGGTGAGCTGAAGAATGCATGCAAAGCACACATCCCTACTAGAAAAGGCAGAAAATGTACTTGGATCACATCACATTTGTGATCCCTTTGATTTCTTCCCATCAGAGGCAGGATTTTATCTCTATCAGATGTGGAGTAAGTGCTAGCACTTAATTACTGTAATTCCTACCAACAACTGTTTTGGGCTTCAGTTTGTATGTGATGCCTTCCTTCCTTTAATATGACATGTGAGTTTTGTAACTTTTTGTAACTTTGCAAACCATGGAAGCAGGTAGGAAAATGGCTGGTTAGGTCTGAATAGGTTTCTGTTGAATACCTGTGGTGTGTGGCATAGAAGAAACCTGATGCTCTTGTAGGGCTTTAATTTTTTAATATTCTGGTCACACCAGTATAGTATGCATAAAGTTGATAAACATAGATTTTCCACAGAGGAATACTTGGAAAATATCTTAAATTAGGGGAAAGCAGCTAAGATGGAATGACATTTGTATTTCTCTTTTCAGAAGTAAGATGTACATAAAAGCAGATTTGTATGAGTGTTACTTTATCATTTTTCTTCTTTGCAGGAACCAAGTGGTTTGTGATTGCTGAGATTTTGTTATTCAGCACTTTTTGTGTGATGTCTGGTGAGGGTAACTATCAAATTCTATATGATTTGTTAAGCTCTAGAAACAGTGAGTACTGAGATATTGAGGCAAAATAAAAATGGAGACCTAAAACTCCTGGTTGAATACCTAGTGGGATGCAGATCTGCAAATGTTTGTTAAAGTAAGCAGATTATTGAAATGAAAAGGACAAAGAAGTAATGTCAGCTAAGAGAAGTTATTCAACTCATAGATTCATGTTGTTAGAACTTGATTTGAACTTACCAGCATCAGTTCTGAAGAAGACTGTTTGGATTAGAAATAGTTAAAGTTCAGTTGACACTGAAACAAAAACATGTTTATACAAAAAAAAGTTATAATAAAGAGGTGCATTTATTATAAAATGTATGTTGACCCAGTGGACTTCGTATTTGAAAAAGCCAAAAAGCTTTTATTCATATGACGGAAAAATATTTTTAATTATCTTATACAAACTACATAAATAAACTCTTCAAGAAATGCTTGTAGATGGGGCTTGTATGAAAAAGAAAATGTCTGTTAAAATTGATGGTAACTGCTGTGAAGTGTCACTGAGGTTTTTATTGGTCACGCTCACACTGGCCACCCTAATATTATGTTTTGAGAAAATAGTTGCTAATGACATGTTCCAACTCTTTGAACCAAAGGAAAGCCCTTCAGTACAGCTGGGAGCTTCACTTAAGCCATGGGTGGGGATGTTTTTGGTGGCTGAGGCTTGTTTTCTGAATGACACTTGAATTCTGGAAAATAATGGATGTGTCTGCTGCCAGGGTTCAGCGGTGGCTCATGGAAGCGAGGTGCCGCAGAGCTCGGCGGTGCTGAATCGGGCGCCGCCTGTGTGAGCAGCGCGCAGCGTTCTGGGGGGAGACATCACCGACCTGTTTGTTTGGCACTGCACGTGGAACTGCCAGGACTCCCTCTTGTATTGGATACTTAGGGTTTACTTTTTCATGAGGTAATGGCCACTTGAGACGCTTTTGAAGTGGTCAGGAGGAGACACCAGATACGGAATGGGCGATTTGGTTCTTCCCTGCGCTGCTCTTGTATTGTGGGTTTGAGCAGCCTCTGGATAGTGTGCAGTCTGCAAATGGGGAGGCCATTAGTCAGAGAGCAAGGTGCTGCCTGTCTGGAGAGGTGCAGTCTGGTTCAGGGTGAACTTATATTCCTTTCTGCACCCTTTCAGTGGACAGAGGTGGGTAAGGAAGCCAGTAGGTAGCACAGCCATGGAATATGTGCCTGTATGCCAGCAGGAGGTCCATTGTCCCTGTGGAGAGTCAGGAACCTAGTTCAGATAGGGAGATCGTGAATGCCCTAAGCAATCTTCTAGGAAAGCTAAATTTGAGGCTTGTTTGAAAAACATAGATCATTTCCTCGAGGAAAGGTTTGGTTTTCAGAGGTTAACATGCCAGTCAGTATATTTCCCAGAGATATTTCTCCTTTACACCGGACGCTCATTTAAGCGGGAGGTGACCAAGCTGTGCTGCCCCCTGCACTGACCAGAACTGGTTGTCCTTCCTCAGAACTTGCAGCAGGGTTTTTGTCAGAGTAACGTAGTTGTAGGACACCCAGTAGCTGCCATGTCTGCTTGAGAGCCTCTGTGCCTTCACTAGGCTGAGGAATGTGAGCAGACTGGTGTCACTCTTGAACTGTCTTTGGTGATTCCAGGGTTTTGCTGTTTGTGACCAGTGGGTTCAAAACTAAGCTGTTTTGTTTCTTAGTTTAGTTACATTTCTTTGGAGGATGTTGGTATTTTGGGATATTCAAGGCTGAAAGCATATTCCTTTTTCTCATTGCTGCAGTATAGGTGGTATGTGCAATTGGTATTGCAGTGACTTTTGCTAACTGATGGCCATGGGGAGAATTAAAGCTTAGGCAATACTGAAGATTGGTTGATGTAAGTAAAGCAGGAGTGCTTTATTTTTTTAGCACCGCAGAAAGCATTTAGTTCTTGTTAACTATGTTTAAACAGGACCTCCTGTTCCCCTGTGTTTATTGGTTTTGAGACTGTGAGGCAAAACAATTCACTTCTCTGCAGATGCTTTTGATAAAATCTTTCTCAAGCTATTGTGAGCCTGACAAAGTATGGAAGTAGGAAAATGTAAAGGAATCAGGACTTGCAGACAAGGCATTCCAAATGTACTTTGGGAATATAGATAAACTATAGATAAACTTTTGGTTCAGAACCAAGTAAATAACACATAAAAGAGGGGTACAAGCTGTCTTCAGGGTTGCACTTCCTAATGGTGTTTTTTGCAGTTTTAGCTGGAAAAGGTGCTGATACTGCCCTTTGATTTCTGCTCAAGGAAGCTTGTAGGTTTTGAGTACTTGCAGTGTAACTGGTCATTTGAGCTTTGCAAGTATAGTAAGTGTTAATTAAGTTTAGCACAATCACAGTCTAATCTGATTTGGAGCCCGAGACCTCCATTGCCTGTATTTAAAAATAAAAATCTGTCATTTTGAACCTGAGAGGCTGTTGGTTGTATAATAAAGTTCTTAAAAGAGTAAAATGCAGTTGAAGATAGCTGAAACTGCAATTCCCTATTTGTGTTAAGTTTTACTGCCAAGCTGGTCCCAGTAACTGTTCCTATGACAAAGGAACCATTTGTTTATCCTCTTAGTTTAAATATTTACTTGTCTCTGTAGAGTTAAAAGTGCTCACCCTACTTCATGTATTTTTTAGTTCCACAGTCCAATTTCTACTGTTTCACATGCTGTGCACACACGTGGTGTTTGGTACTGACTGGTGGCTTCTATTTTTCCCCATGAACAGATGAAAGTGGGGGGAGATGGTTTTATGGTGGTGGAGGAGAGGCAGTTAGGAGAGAAATTCTCCTGTACTTGTTAATGCAGAACTCTTGCACTTGCCAGCATGTTACTCAGTTTTTAGAGCATAAAACAACATTATAACAAAATGTTGTATTGTTTTAAGCTCTGCAACACCTCTCTGAGAAAGATTTTCACGTTACTGCCATCTCTCTTACAGAGCCTTTTAAAGGTACCTGATGCCGTGCTGCTTTTTTTACCCAAGTCAGTTTCCCCCCACTAAAACCTTCTCTGCTCCTTTTAATGTACAAAATAATAAAACAACAAATGATGTGAATTGTATTACAAAGTTTTTCCAGTTGCTTTAGATATTATTGTGTAGTGCATGTAGTGCAGGAACACCTGTACTAATAGTGCCAAATGGGGCTGACTGGGAATCGGGTACAACAATCAGAGGTGTGCCATCCACGGCTAATTAACCAAGGTGCAGCATTTCACCTACTGGTTTGCCAGGTCCTGCAGGGGGTAGTGCTGGGTTTGCTGCCTCTGCCACCTGCCTTGGGTTAGCTGGAGAATGTTGTTGTGGTGGATTCATGGAGCAGTGCTGAAGTGAGCTCAGACTCAGTGCTCCTTGTTGGCTTGTGTGTGTCCACTTGCAAATTCTAGGATGAATGTTTTATAACTCTGAAAAAAAGAGGCAGACAAACTAGGGGAGAGAGCAGGGAAAACTGCGCATTCAGTAGCTTCATGATTGCTCGGCTGGGTTGGGGTCAATGTAGCTTAGTCCTTATTCCCCTGCTGTAGTGATGAGAAATCACTTGGCTCCTCAGAGGGATGCTCTTGCTGATCACAGTCTGTCAGTGCATTAATTACTGGGCTTGCACTTTGTGTAAACTCTTTTAGCAGTTCCTGTGCTCTCAGTGAGTATCATTTAATCACGGAGATACTGCTGTGTGTCAGTTTCTAGTTTGCACAGTTCCTTTTCCCAGAGCTATTTAAAAAGATTTCTCAGTTTCTGAAAGTCCAGTTGTCATAGGAATGACTTCTCTTCCATTTCAGAACAGCAAAGCTCTTTGATTTTATTGTCACATTTATAATCTAACCTTTTTCTCTTTTACCTAGTGAGAGAGCAGCTTTGCTGTTGAAGAGAAACCTCAGAAAGGAATGGGCCCTGCTCTCTTGAAGCTGTTTGCCCTGATCCCAGGAATGCTGTAGAGGTTAGTGATGTGAATGCTGAAGAGCTTTTGTGGAAATTGCCTTTTGATTTGTAATTGGCACACTCTTCCATAAATTCTGTGTGAAGCAGTTCATTTGCCTGTCACAGAAAGAGAGTTAATTCAGGCACTGTCAGAACACAGTCAGCTTAAAATTGCTGTACCCAAACAAAATTTAGGATTCTGTTTATCTGTGTAGATGTTGTAGAAATACATTGCTGGGTGGTAACAAAAAGTTGTGTGGGTGTGATGCATGCTCAGAGACAAGCTGTGTTAAACTTGGAGGTTTTAAGCAATAGATTCAAAAAAAAGGGTAAGAATGATCATAATAAAAGAAATCATAATGCCTGATTCTTCTTTGAGTTTCTCAAGTCTTTCACTTTCACTTTGAGAGAATACTCCTGTTCAGTAGAATTGACAGGCTAGGAAGGGTCCATTTGTATTTCTGCCTCAAGTGAGTTGTATTTTGGTATTATACTCTACTTTATTTGGATTATGTACGAACTGTATAGACAGCTTGCTGTGAGTGTTTTTCCCAAGAGCTGTATAGTCCTGCTACAAATATTGTGGCCTACAAGAGGCTTCCTCTTGCTAGTAGAATTTTCAGTCTAGTTTACTTTCGTGTTTTTTGGAAAGCTAAGTAGGATTAAGTAGATTCATCACCCAGTGGATTACTTTTTAACTAGGGAAGTAAAAAAAAAAAAGTGTTGAACTATTAAGTTCAGTAATGCTTGATTTTGCTGATGAAGACTGAATGTGACAAGTAAAATTTGATGAAGTAGTGAGAAGGGGAAGAGGTAGGCCTGTTGAAGTGCTCCTAAGTAATGAGGTGAATTTCCATAGCAGCAATTGAGTTGAAATCTATTAAATCTATCTGGTTTACTGTAAAGAATTCTAATCTTTGTTAGCTTACATTAAAAGCATAGGTGTGTGTGGTGTGGCTACTGACGAGTAATGTCCAAGCTTTGCTAGGACACCCTTGAACATACAGATCCTTTTGGAGCAAAAAGCGAAACAACACAGTAGAAAAAAGGCTGCAGCATGTCACAGACACAGAAAGTGAAGAGTGAGTCAGTGGGAAAAGACAAGGAAGTGCTGGTTGGCATAGCTCTTTGAGGCATGTAGAGCTCACCAACTGCAAGTGGTGCCACTTCTTATCAAGAGCTTTAGTTATTGATGTATTCTCACCATCTTTATCATGTTTCATTTAAAACTGAGAGCTGTAAAGTGTTCAAGGGGATGTATCACTTTCAATTTAACAAAAGCATACCCCAAAGCACATCCTTCCATATGAAATCCTGCACTCCAACATCAATGCTTTCATTCTGGCTCTGTGCTGCTGCTTTTGTTTCCAATGTTTTATTCATTAATGAAAAAAAGCTTGTCCACAAGGGGGTCTGACAGAAACATGCATTTTTTTTTACTTTAATAGAAAATGCCCAGCTCCCTTCAACCTATTGTGTTTAGTTGATATAGATATACACACACATATTCTGCTTTACTGAGAATAAAAAAAGGTGAAAGGTTCATCTGCTCTTATGTTAATCTCCCTCTTGACTTAGCAAAAGCAGTTGGTTTCAAGCAGACTGTTGAATGCAGACTATTTTGTGAATTTGTGAAGACTGTCCTGTTAGAATCATGATCTGCTGTTGGGAGACTTATGTAGGAAACACTTCCTTAGCATTTCATGCATCCTGTTCTTCCAGTTCTGAGGGCGTGCAAGAACTGGCAGAGCTCAACAGCTTGAGTTTGGAGTTGCTGTGGTGATATTCCCTTCAGACCCAAGCCTGCTATATTTGATTTGGTTGACCTCTCCATGGGGCCATGTTAAGTTTCTCTCCAGCTGTGGCATGACTTACCTGCAGCTACATGGATAATAATAAAAATTGTGATGCAGTTTATGAGCACATAGGAGATAATGAGATAAGGGAAGACAGCCAACCAACATGAATTTGCCAGGGAGAAAATGGTGTCAAACTGATTAGTTTGCTTCCTTGACAGATGAATTAGATCAGTGCATAAGGGAGGGAAGGGATAGAAGTGATACAAATAGAAGTGCATAAAGTTTTGAAGGATGTTCTTTTGAGTATAATATATGTAGTAGTTTTTTTAAAAAATGTGATCTTCCTTAAATTAACTGTATTGCAGGAGCAAAATTTATTAAAAATGGTTCAGTGGAGCAGTTAATAGGGATTTAGGATCACTTGGAAATGCATTTGAAGTAGGCTTCCATATTAGCTTGTCGTGCTTGGATTTGCCAATGACATCCATGATTTAGATCCTGTAGTAGAGTTTACTTATGAAATGTGCAGGTGATGTCAGTTTGGGAGTAGACAGTATGGGCACCATAAAGTGTTTGTCATTGGGATAAGCTAAGTGTGTGTGTTGGTTTGACCTGACTCACCCTGTGTTTATTTTTTATACCACAGGAGCTCAGTCAGTGTATATAACCTAATTATGCTGAGTTTACTGGGTTGGATGGCCTCTTCCAACACTCACAGCACAGCTTGTGGTATGCTTTAGTAAAATTGCAGCACTGAAACCTAGAACTTGAATGGAAGTGTTTGTTTATTTGTAGTAGTTCCTTTAGTTTGCCACAGAGAGGAAAGATACAAGTAGGGTGGAGTGACCATATTTTGAAAGAGCTTTTGTAGAATAAGATATGAAATATGGAAGTGATTGTCATCTGGGATGCTGTTGGAGCAGTCTGACATACAGCTTTGTGTTAAATTCCCTGTGATAGAAAGGGATGTTTGTGTGCCATGCTTTTGTATACACAGTGCTCTTCCCATAGCTGTCAGGTTAGCATGAAAGATTAATTTCGTGGCTCCCTTGGAGCTAAACACCAGTATTTCACACTGGGTCAGTAATTTTTGCTAGCAATAGATTAATGCCTGAAACTCCCTTTGACATGTTCCCATCTATTGGTGATGCCATAGTTCCATATAGATGTGAAGCATAGCAAGGGAAAAAATATCTATGTAGGTTATTTCTGTGGAGATGCTCATCTCTGTTTCTGTCATCCCTGGTGCTGTTTTCCTGGCTTCTTGGGATATTTCTCTTTGTTACCCTAGCAAATGTTTTTCTCGCAAAACTATAAATTAAGTTGGATAGTAGGTAAGCCTTAGCAGCAGAGACCGGTGCACCAGTGGTGTCATTGGAATAACAAGAATGCTGTAAAAATGTCATGCCCCATCTCCTGCCCTAAAGAGAGGGAGGGTATTGAAAGAGCCACTACTGATAATGGTAGCCTGTGAAAGGCAAACCTTAGGCAGTCCCTTGGAAAAACTCTTAAGTCCCATGAATTGAAACAAACTGGAGACACAGTAAACCTAGTTTGAGAACTTTCTCTACTTTGACTTCAATTTCAAGAAGCTGCCTGGGAGCAATCTCAAAGCAATCTCATTGCTGTAGATGCAGGAATAACTGTTCAAAAGTGCTGGGAAATGAAACTGACGTGCAGCCGTTTTTATGAGTAAGGAAATAACAATGCAGAAGTGGGCTACGACCTGGCTGGGTTGCAGTGAGACTATGTTAAAGGTACTGTTTACTCCTCAGAGTAGCTAAGGGGAACACCTTAGGGGAAGACAGAGAAGTAAAATCAAATTAAAGAAAGGAATGCATGACGAAAATGTAAAGGAATATATGGATGTACAAGAGAAGAAGCTTTTGCTGTGATACTTTTGTTGCAATTAAGTTAATGTATTTAGCATTTATTTACCTTATTCTTTAATGTGTCTTTGTCAACATATTGTTGGGTTTCACTCTGTTTTTTGCATTGTGATTGTCTAAAAAATAAACAAGACTAGTTATCCTCATTCTGTGCTCTGCTTACTGTCAAAGCTTAAAAGGGACACAAAACCAGAGAAAAAGAGCATTGAAAAAATCTTGATTTCTCTGTTGTGGGGAGTGAGTCCTGTCCCCAGGTTGTTTGCATCCAGGAAGAGCCAAACACTGTGCAGGTTGTCCATGTGGGCCCATACACTTTCACTGCAGAAGCCAGGACTTGCATTAAATAACTAATCACTGTTTTCTGTAGCTGTAAATGACATCACAATGCATTTGATAGACAATTGCTGTCTCTTTTTTTTTTCTTCTTGATGTTTTTTCCTCCAGCAAGGAAGAAGATTTCCTTAGTGTGTGTATTGTGCGTATGTATAGGTGAATTTAAGGGCAGAATGTGAATAAACTCCACTTCAATAGTTGTGCTTCTGCTAAGTGAATGTTCAGGCTCTTTTCTGGGGTAAATTCAGGTAAAAAAAACCAGGTCCACTGTAGTCATTTGGGCATCCTTCTGGGAGAATGTTTTTCAGAGCTGCAGCTTCAATGCTAATTTGTTTTCTGTACATTTGGTTGTTACTGGGGAAAGGGACTGGTGAGACATAACGTGGGTATCTGTAGTTATTGATAATGGATTTCTTTGGAAAATACTACCACTGCTGAATAGTTGCTGTCATTGAAACAGAACACCTGGCAGTTTTAGATTGTATGGTGCTGTGCATGAAAATACCATTGCAAGCTGGAATAGTAAACAGTATTAAAAAAACCAGAACAAAAAAGCAGAAAAATTAATTAAGAAAATACAAATTGCATCTGATCTAGATTCAAGTAAGGAGTGTCTCTTGTACTTCTTCTATTTTTTCCCCCAAGATAATTAGTTCTATTGTAACCAAAATTGAAATATATTTACTTTCCTGTGAGATAAGAAAAGCAGGAAAATGTCATCTTACAAATTAATTTGCAAGCCATGATACATCATTCTCCTTTGCAGTGACTCTGCTGCCGATCAGACGTCTTCTTGCCCGAGCACACCGTTTTTCATCTCGCTCTGCTGCTCGTGTGATTTTGATTTATTCTTTGTGAAGCAGCTGCATGGCTTACTGTGGCCTGGGCACTGAGGGCAGGAGGAGGGATCCCTTCCCCTCACGTCCCGGCTCACGGGGAGGGAGCAGCTGCCCCTTGCTCCCGGTCACGGCCGCCTGGGCGCTGGTACAGCCGGCGCGGGGGGCTGGCGGCCAAAGCGCGGCAGAGCCGCCTGACTGCCGGGAGGCTGTTTACTAACCAGGGGCTGCCACTGGCTTGCAGGCACGGCAACTTGGCTCCTTTCTCTAGTAGCTTACAAGGAGAGGACTTGACAACAAAGATGCTTGCACTGAACTTCAAGAACGCGAGGTAGGAGGAGACCTTAAATGGATCCCGATTAGTCTTATTTCCTTGCATGGTATTTTCCCCTCCCAGACAAAAATTACATGATTAGCTCATGTGAAGTTGTACCTCCTGTTGTCAGATTCTTCTGGAGTTGTACTTGCTATTATAGGAGAAACTGAACCAAAGCTGAGATTGGTCAGAGATTTAGTCAAAATCTAGTGATATTTTAAAATTATGTGAGTAATGTACCAGTGCATGATTTCCTGTGTTTAGGATGTTGGCTCCAGAGAAATAAGTAAAAAATAGGTAAATTATATTTGTCATCCCACCTAAGGAAGAAAATAATTGATTTGTTTGTCACTGTGTGTAGTTTTTGAAATACAGCGAATATGAGCCTGTTTTTGAGTGCAGTAGTTCTGCTGTGCAGCAAGCTTGTTATTATGTTAGACCTGTTCTTAGAAATCTAACAAAATCAGAGAAGAACATATTAAAATAGTATTTTTCCTGTCTCTGAGTGCTATAGGCTTAATTTTTTCTCTTTGAGTAAGAGAAACTCAGTTTTTTTGGGGGGATTTCTAGTTGTCCTATTTGTGTAATATACACAAATAGTATACTGCAAACTTCTGTCGAGAAAACATTTATTCACTGTGAAATACATGTTTTATTTTGGCACTATTGCCGAGCAGGGCTAGAACATGAGTGATGAAGAGAAAAACCAAAATAATTTTGAAAGCAGCTATGGTAAATAAGTATACCAACCTCTTTATCGGCAATCAGAAGTAAGCTAAGTAAGTATGGAGTTTTTAAAATGTTGCTGCTTTGTCCCTCTCTGAGAGACACCAACTTTAATATAAAATAATATTTACACCCACCTTGGTCATTTAATAAATGTGCCAGTGAACAGTGGAAAAGAAATTTCACTGGAGAACTGGAAAAAATGCATTAATTTGAGCAATTAATATTGCTTTAAAAGTCTACAGTTTTGTCTGCTTTGTTTGTGGTTTTTCTTGTTTAGTGTTTGTTTTGTGGGGGATGTTTTTTTCTTTTTTGCCCCTTTTATTTTTTCCTGTTTAATCCTTTATCTGACACATTCAGTGCTGGGGAATGGAAACCTTGTAGCTCTGACTGGGTAATTCTAAAGCCAAACTGCTCTGTCCTGCCTTGGTTCTGTCCTGCTCTTTCTCTGAAAGACAGACCCTGCCCCATGTTCTGGGAACAGCGGTCTCTTGTGTCACTGGGGAGCTGGAGCTGTTTTCTCTAAGGGAAGATTCACAATCAGCTGTTTTGTCTTTACTCTTCAGTCCACGTGAGGCACCTGAGCAGTGTTTTCATGCACAGTGTGGTGGAGCTGTATCCAAAGCCACAGTTGGGAGCCCAGGGTGAAGTCTGGCTCTCCCTGAAATCCTCAGGTGTTTGAAGGCTGAAGATGAGATCCAGAGGGGTTGAATTGCTTTTATCTGCAATTTGTGACTGTAGCCCCCAGAGGATCTTCTTCCACCTTACAGAGGGGGATCAGGGGACAGAGTAGGAAAGGTAGAGAGGGAAGGTGAAAAGACAGTACTTTTCTCCTGTTGTTACAATACTTGATTAGTTACATGAGGCATAGCAGTCTTCACTGCTTTTCCTAGTGGTGGTGCATCTTATGAGGAGCAGTTGAGAGAGCTGGGTTTGTTTATCCTGGAGGAGTCTCAGGGAGGACCTTGTTGCTCTCTACAACTGTGTGAAAGAAGGCTGTAGCGAGGTGGGGGTTTGTCTCTTCTCCCAAGTAACAGGATGAGAGGAAATCACAGAATTCTTAGGGTTGGAAGCAGTGTCTGGAGATCATTCAGTTCAACCCTCCTTCCAAGGCACGATTACCTGAAGCAGGTGATGCAGGAATGTGTCCAGGTGGGTTTGGAATGTCTCCTGAGAAGGAAACTCCATGATATCCCTGGGCAGCCTGTTCCAGGGTTCTGCCACCCTCCGTTCTTCCTCATGTTGAGGTGGAACTTGTGTTTTAGCTTATGGCCATTGCTCCTCATCCTTTTGCTGGGCACCATCAAAAGGAGTCTGGCACCATCCTCTTGGCACCTGCCTTTGTGATACTTCTATATATTAATGAGATTCCCCTCCCAATCTTCTCTTCTCCAGACTAAGCAGGCCCTACAGTCTCTCCTCATAAGAGGGATGTTCCAGTCCCCTCATCATCTGTGTGTCTCTCTGCTGGACCCTCTCCAGCAGCTCCTTGCCTTCCTTGTCCTAAGGAGCCCAGAACTGAACACAACACTCCAGGTTTGGCCTCATTATCCTGAGTAGAGGGGCAGCATCACCTCCCTCAACCTGCTGGACACACTATTCCTGATGCACTCCAGGATCCCATTGCCCTCCTGGCTGCAAGGGCACTGCTGGCTCATGGTCAACTTGTTATCCCCCAAGACACCCAGGTCCATCTCAGCAGAGCTGCTCTCCAGCAAATCAGCCCCCAGCCCGTGCTGGTACGTGGAGTTGTTATTCTCCAGGTGCAGGACCCTTGTTTGAACTTCATTAGGTTTCTCTCCAGCCTACCAAGGTCCCTCTTAATGGCAGCACAACCTTCAGGTGTATCAGCCACTCCCACAGTTTTGTATAATCAGCCATTAAATGGCCTTGGGTTGTGCCAGGGGAGGCTTAGATTGGATATGAGGAAAGACTTCTTCACAGAAAAGGTTATCAAGCATTGGAAGAGGCTGCCCAGAGGAGAGTGCTCCAGTCACCAACACTGGAGGTATTTAAAAGATGTGCAGATGTGGCACTTGGGGACGTGGTTTAGCGGTGGACTTGGCAGTGCTGATTTGAACGGTTGGATTTGATGATCTTAAGGGTCCAAGCTGTATGGTATGCAGCACTTGATTCCAGTGGAGCTCAGTGGATGCCTTTGGACCATCCTAGTTTCAGGCAGCAGAGATGTGTATGCAAGTATTTCTGCTGCTTTTCCATTCACCTCTGGCCAGAATTGCTAATTATAAGGTCTTGGGCTGTTTTATTTTGTTTTGCACTTAGGAATACTGTGAACATGCAGCTTAAGACATTGGCATCATTCAACCTTACTTGCTTCCTATTGCTTCAGAAATAAACAAGCATTTGTGCCCAGGGTTTAATGCTGATTTAAATGCTGATACGCTGCTGTTTTTGTTGCAATGTTTCTGACTCGATGGTAGCAGAGAGAGGAATTTTATTACATCAGCCAAACGTGTGCTGGTAGGATCATTTTGTTGTTTTTCTTATCTGTGTTGTTAGAAACAAGGGAGGCTCTATGGAGACAAATTTTACAGGTAATGGGCTTCTACTTACTGCTCCTTCATATGCAAATTTCCTAAAGGCAGAAGGAATGTTTTCTTTTGGGTATTTGAATGGCTGTTTTACACGGTTGGAGGAAGTTCATGCTTTAGATTGCTGTTGAGAAGAAAAACCACTACCACCAGCAGCACAAGTGGGGACCCGCTTTGCTAATACCGTGCTGCTTTTAAAAAAGTTGGGTGGCTTTTTTAGCTCGATACCAGATTCGTGCTTAGGCTCGGCATTGTCATTGCTGAACGTCCTGTCTGGGGCTGCCTTGGTTCCTGCATGGCCTTACTGCTGGGGTGTACAGGCTCTCTCCTGTTCCAGTTTCACTGCTTTCCTTCCCCATCTCCACCACCGCAGCCTCCCACTCCCCATTACTTGGAAAGGCCCGACCAAAGCACTCTTCCCTATTCCTAATGGCAACTCATTGCTTCATTATTGATCTAATGCGATAATTTTTCTAGGAAGGCTTTTTTACTTTGCTTGTTTACTGTGAATGCTGGAGCCACCCTCTGGAACTGTATTTTTATTCCTATGCATTTGTTGATGTCTGCATACCAAGCAAGCACACGCTTGTCTCTTCAGACCTCAGATTATTTTGTCTTTTTATTTATTTTTCTATGTGTCCCCTCCCCTCTCCCCCCACTTGTTTTAATTTTTTTTTTTTTTAATATCAAGGGCTTCTTAGCAGCATTTCCTCTCCTAACTTGCATGGTTTAGTCATTGCCATGCAGTTCAGGTCAGCAAGCTAAAATTTCAGTTCTGCTCTATTCCCAGTGGGCTGTAACTAGTATGCTGTTTGTCCAATTAATGCAAATCAGTTTATTTAGGCCTTTTGAAAACCAAACCAAACCCAGAAAACCTGTCTTCAGAGATGCTCAAGATATTTTATCATGGAACATATTAAGAATTCAATTAGAAATTGCTTTCCAAGAATATTGAGTAAGCAGATAGTCTGTTCTATTTTGGTTTGGGCTTTTAAACTAGTTGTTACCTATCTTCATACTATTCTGCGTATTTTTCCTGATGCTGCCTAGGTTAGTTGGTTTATAAGCTTCTGATATAATGTTCTGATTGATTGCTCCATTTCAGATGATTTTGCTGAGGTGCAAAAGTTTCTGAGATGTTTCAATTCTTCCAGCTTATGTTCAAAACCAGAATGATGTTTCAGTACTTACTTTTCCTCAAAATGTTTTTCAGCTCTAGGTGTTTAAGGCAGTATTGAGGTTTGCAGGACAAACATGAGTTTGCTTTTCTGCTGTCTTGCCAACCAGCAGGTGAGAATGGGGATCATTCACACCACAAGTGTCCAGTTACAAAGTTCCAGATTAACACTAATTCAGCAAATTTTAGTTTCCTAAATTAATCTGCTGTATTTGTAATGTATGCATACTGGTAACACTGAAAAACAGAATTTCTGTTCCCTCAGTCCAAAACCTGTTAACTTTCCAGACGTCACTTTTCCATAAATAAGTGTTCCAAAAATACAGGTTGGTGGAGAAATGTCTCTATTTTTGTCATCTTTTGTGTCTGCTCCAGCCAAGTTGGATTTTGCTCCTGCCTGTCAGGATTTTTGTGTTACACGTTTTTTTTTTTTCTCCTCAGTTACCACGTTTTTCTGGTAAATAGTATCCTTTGCATTCCTTAAATAGAGGAGGAATTGTATGTCCAGAGCCAGTTCAGACTTTGTGGCAGTCCAGAGCTGGATTGCCAGCTTTGAGACCACATTGGAACAGGTCAGAGGAGTGGAAAAAATGCCATAGTGGTATGATTGCACAAACATGGGCAAATAGTTTCTTGGAGCCTGGATGTCTATGAATGAACCACCTGAATGTGCTAATGCAGGTGTCTCCTTTCTGTCATAATACCTGTATAGAGCCCAGCACTTTGATCTTTTCTGTAACCAATGATTAAGGTTGATGAAAGATTTATTTATTTTCTGGAATGACCATTCCTCATCTTGTAAAGCAGAAAGGTTTCTTTTACACATGAAGTTTTACTTGGTCCTCAGCCATTCAATGGCAATATATTTTGCTTCGCACGAATTATTTAAAACCTTTTTCTTCTATAAATACTGCCTTTTTTCTCCAGCCTAAGGAGATACCATGGAATGAGAATAGTTTGAGGTATGGAATTTCAGACTTCCTTGATGGCTAGCTAACCCAAACTGGTTTTTGGAGATCAGATCTGTGTTTATATGCAAATGAGGTGGTTTAAGATTTTGCATTGAAATTCAGAGATGAAGCTTTGTAGAACCCAACAGTCAAATGTGGATTTCAGGTAGCCTTAGGGTTGGATGGTGTTTCTTGGTCTTGATTTGTGAAGAGAAGAAGGGCTGTCTGTTGTAGGTACCTCAGAGATTAGGTTTTCTTCTCCTCCTAGTTGGATGTTGATGCAATATTTATTACATGCCATTTGGCTTCTGAAAAATGAAAATTACTCATTCAGTTCCCCTGACCTTTTTCAAATGCTGTTTTTAAACAAGTGGTGGATGTCCCTATTCAAATGCTTACAAATAACAGATTTGCCTTCTGCTTCTCAGGGTTATGTGTGATAGTTCAAGAAAAAATAGGAATTCATCTTTCATTTTAGTTGAAAAAGATGTAGGGTAAAATGTACAAGAAACCTTAAGCTAATGTGTGGTCAGTCTAAATAGCCTATATTTAGGCTTTCTGGCAGTTTGCTTTTTGGGCATTTGCAATACTTTAGCTTGGTTATCAGGTTATTACTGAGTTGAAAAAGTGGAAGTCCTTAAATCTTGTTAAAGGCTTCCTTAAAATCAGTACTGAGAATTGGGTTCATGATGGTGACAGATCATAATGTGCGCTAAATAAAGATGTAGGAAGCAAATTTGTCATCACCCAGCCAAAAATCACTTTCTAGATGCAGTGTGGACAGATTTTTTCCTTGCAGGAAAGGTGGCACACGTTTGCTTCCTTGTGCACTGTCTCATCTTTACTCTCTGTAAAAGTAACTTGTAGCTCCTTTCTGTTTCATCAAGTTGGGAGTTTTGAACACCATCCCCAAATGTCTGTGAACAGTGATTGCAGTCACATCCTTTGCCCCGACATGTGCACGGGTAGTCCTTCATGCCAGGTAACTCTTGTTTGTGCTGTTGCTCTAAAACAAAGTGTTGAAGCAGGCTCTGGAGTCCCAAGGGCAGTATGGATGGTGGGCCTGCACTTCAGGTATTGAGGTTGTCTGTGCTTTTCTTGTGCGGAAATAGAAAAGAAGAAAACTGATGCAACTTGAGCTGTGGCTTGGAGAAGCACTACCTACTATTTTCAGCTGGGGTAGGATTTAATACTTTGGTTTACAGGCTTTATTTTTTGGAGGTGGCAGAAGATGTGTTTGTAGCTTGGAAATATTTTGTTATAGTACTGCAAGTAATTTTGGGAAATGTGGTTATTAACTAAAGCATTAGAAAACACAATGACAGAGTTATCTTCCAGATACAAGCTCTACACAGAAGTCAGGAAAAGAACAGGCTGTTTGCAGATGTCAAAAGCAGTACTTTATTTTCTTATTTGAGAAAAATGAATTGCAAAAGGTTGGTATAACTAAAGGTCATTTTCTTTTAAGTCGTTACTAAGTAAAAATTATGTGCATTATTAGTCTTTAGCAAGACAGCTCTCCTCCATCCCTGCAGCATAGGTCAAAAGTATCACTGTTATTTAATTGTTGTCCTTTTACATTGAATATAAAACATTAACCTTCAGGAGGGTACAAACCACAGGAGATCTACTCTATCAGCACTTGCTATTATGTGTCATTATCATGAATAATTTGTGGGAAATGGAAGAAGACTCATAGTCCATGTTCTATATCTTTATCTTTCTCAATAAACAGTTACTAAAGTTCTTTGTATTTGTTGAAGCATTAAGAGTGTTTGCAGAGATTTCAAGGCATTAAGATCAGATTGAGCATAAGAATAGCATTTCTAATGTTGCAAATAACAAAGGAGTTGTATCTTTAACTGTCAGCTGATTGGAGGTCAGAAAACAGGAAAAACATGTCCTGAGTCAGGACAGCAAGGCGCTTTTTTCCTTTCTTTTTCTTCTTCCTTTTTTTTTACTTTT
>VZRZ01005482.1:623633-671126 GCA_013398175.1 Climacteris rufus
TTTTTGAGGTGTTAAAGCAAAAAGTAACTGCATTGAATTCTCAGGTTTGGACACTACCTGTGAACTGAGACACCTCTGGAAGCATCTCTTCAATCTGCAGAAGCAAACCAATATTAGATTGGTCTCTGCACTCTTCTGTTCATCTAAAAAAGGCAAGATTAAGTTTTTAGGTGGTATCATAAAATTCCTTGAGATGTTTTAAATCAGTACAAAAGAAAAAAAAACCAAAACAAACACACAAAAGTCATTACCTTGAAATAATAGTGTGACCTTGCAAATTGTTGCCTGCACCCCTTCCTTAGCTGATATTACACAGCAATACAAAAGTTGGAGCAGGAGTTGGTGTTTTCCTATTAGGGGGTTTCTCAATGAAACAGTTCCTTTTTTAGCCAGATGACTGGAAGTTTCACAAGAGGAAAACAGAGTACAGGAGTAGGCACTTTCATTCTTGGGGCAGAACACAGGGTTTGCTTTGGCACCGTCTTACAGGGACCAGGCAATATTCCCCAAATAGTGTGTGCCAGTTCAGTCCGTCAGGGAAAGCTCATGGCAGCCTTTTCAGCAGCACAGCCTCCTTGTGCATGATTTTCTTCCTAAGTCGTTGTTTTGTGTTTGGTGGCAGGAGTGGTGGGGGAGAAGAGAATGGGAGGAAGTAGTTGTGTTTCTTGTTTCCCCTCCTGCTGATGTTTTTGTCTACAAGGAGAAATTTTTATTCCTGCTCAGTTCTAAGCACAAATGGATGTGTATCTCGCCAGTAACAGCTCTTTATTGTTTCCTCTGAAGGCCAGACAATGTCCTTTTGAATAGTGCATATTGGTGATCATCTTCAGAATGTTAGTATTAACTACATGGGTAGGGAATCTGAAATTCAGGAAATAAATAACAGACCTAGTGTAGAGGGAAATAACATGTGTGGGGTTTACTGATCATAATGAACTTCTGAAATTCATTATAGCAAGAAGACTTAAATTTCATTTTTCTGAGGTAGTTGGAGTGGAGGTGTTCTTGGTGTCCCTTTATAATGTGCAAAGAAGGAAGCTGATTGCTATTTCACTGCTAAGCTGCTGATGTAATACCAGTATAGTGCCTGGAGAAACACTTGTGACTGTAATTACTAAGCAGATAATTACCTAGCTGCTTATTTAAATAACATCCTTTTGGAACTAGATGCACGGCTTGGACCTGTAATAGCTATTGTGGAAATGAGTGCGTCTTAGGCAGCTTCTGTCTGTCTATTTTCTGTCACAAATGTTTTGATAGCTCTAGTAGTATAAGCCATACATTATCATACCCTAACTTATGTTAATGATTATGGGCTGTGTTTTTCTTGCAGTGTCTCCCTTTGAGCTTTGTAAGTTGTTGTTATTTTCTGTAACGTAGTTTACGATCATTTTTCCAACAGCTTCTGATAAAAGTAGAAAACACTCTAAAATATTTGGAAGAGTAGAAGTTACCTCTCAGCACTAACTCCAGTGAAACTTCTAGAGAATCTTGTGGGTTCATCCTGTGAGATTCCCATATAAATTTAACAGAAAAGTGGAGAATTTGGTGAATGCCTTTCTATCAGAGCTATTCAAATGGGTCAGCCTCGCTTATGCTCACATGGAAATGTGCAACCATCTGACAGCCAGTGGAAGAAAACAAAGGGCTGTTTTTGAAGTGAGGGTGCTTATGCTGTGCCTTCGCTGCTAGCTTCATTTCTCTTCACATGGAGACTCTTCTGTTTCTACCACTAAGAGAAAACTGTAATGTTTGTTACAAGAGCAGTGGTTTTATTGTGTATGTTTCAAATCTACTCAAGTATCTTATTTTAGTTTTGGTCCATACAGAGTGTGATGCTGTGCAGCTGCCATTAATGCATATTTTTAGCTCTAGTAGCAGAAGATGGGTGCAATAGGTTGAACTGCTTCACCCCCCCGATAAACCATCTGCCTGTCACAGTGAGGCTACATTACAGAGCTTCCACTTGCTTACTTTGCTCTTTCAAAATAACTTCTAACTTCTTTGTCAGCTTAAGCCAAACACCCAACAGCTGGAATGTCCAACTCACAGGTTCCCTGCGAAGTGCGTGCCTGCTTGGACCTGCTGAGGGAAGTAACTCATTTGGGCTAGGTGGTAAAGAAGGTGTGGCAGCAGTGGGCTGTACATGCCAGAAGAGGGAACATGAGGCATGGAATGGCCTCTTGTCCTGAGAACAAGTTTCTGTCCTTGCCACTTCCACAAAACTCCTCTTCAGATTTTTGGAGCTGCCTTCTAATTACACCTTTGTATACTGGCTGTTTGGCTTCGAGATCACAAGCTGAGAGGAGAAGGACATCAGCTGGTCTCTAAGGGACACAGCTCAAGCAAGCAGAAAGATTCAAGAATTACAAGATGCCATGTAGGATTAGCTGCTCTCCAAAGTGTCCTCATCTAGATGTCCAGATTATTAGACATCACCAATTTTAGCATAAAAGGGGGTGTTAGAGGCTGTTAACATGCCTGTGCTGTGGGGCAGATCTGCGAAAGTGAGTTGTTTATTAGTTGTGGTGCATTCTAATCTGGCAGCAATGAGTGGGACAAGAATCCCAGAGGAAATGGGTGTTCAGAGCAGCCTTTCAGTCTGGGTTGCAGGAACTAAGGTGTAGCATCATGCTCAGAGGGATGAAGTAACAAAATACTGAACAGCTGCTTATGCAGCATCTGCTGAGAGAGGCAGGAGGCCCTGTGGGGACTATAGGAAGTGAATGTGCAATTTAAGATTGTACTGTAATGCATGTGCAGAGCCAGGCCAAATTCAAGCTCTACAATCAATTACAAGACAGGTGTTCCCTTAGTTGTTGTCCTTGCTTCTCTTAATTGCTGTGCAGGATGCTTGATTGTCACGTGCTATAAACAAGGAGTTGTGAACAGGTGATGTGACTGTTACTGAAAACACTGGAATCTTATAATTTTTGGCATTAAGGAGACTGCTAGCTCTTAGTGCTGAATTCAAGTCGTGTGGTGGTTGCAACTGACCGTGAAGATTGTGCAGATTGTTTCACTTAGAAGAATAGGACGGCCCTTCCTACTAGATATTTTTTGTTGTTAGTAAAAGGTTTAGGTGTACTGCTTTCTCTTTTTCAGGCCAGTCAAAATATTTATACAGGACAAAGTAGCAATGTAACACTGTTGTTTCACTGTTCACTTTCACATATCTAAGATTTGGGCATAATGCTAGAGCTCCCAGAGCCCACAGCCCTCTTCTCTGTATTTCCATGGATAATCCATGCTATGAAAACCAGAGAAAATGTTGCTGTATTTGGACAAGCAAAAATCATAGAAATTCTTTCAGCTTTCCTGTACAATGTATTTCAGATGACATTGCATGGAGCCCACACTAGCCTTTTTCGGAGAGAAGCACGGTAGCATTCAACTCTGGAATAATTTCACAAGTAGCATCTACTCTGAATTTGGTTACTTCTGGGGAAAAAAAAAATAAGGGGATGTTATTTGTACTGTGTTTACATCCTTTCTCCCCTCCTCTCTGCCCCATCTTTTACATTGAGGTTGAATTCTCCACCTGATTGTGGTGGAGAATGGGCAGGAGGGACCATAACTGTGTTGAGGAAGTGAGGACTTCTTTAGTTTTTCTCTGCACTTGTCATCCCTCTGGGTTAAACCTGCCCCAGTGGAGGTAAGTGGTTCACATCTGGGAGATGCTGCCCCAGTAGGCTCATGTTATACTGGGAAAATAGTGCATAACATTGATTTGGAGTTCTCTGGCTATACAAAAATTGTCAGCTCTATAACTATAACTGTGTGGCTGAACCAATGTAAATTCCTGTTTTAGGTATGTGCTTAGGCTGAAGAAAACAATAAAATTTAAAAGAAAAATTGGCCGCACTACCGAAGGTCCACAGCAGTTGTGCTTTCAATGATAGTATGTATTTTGAGTGTGAATTTAAAGAGCTCAGCGTTTTGTGAATCATAAAAAGAAATTTAAAATACTCTCTTTAAAATATTTTATAAAAAAGAGGATGTAGACTGTTTTCCTGCTGCTTAGGCAGTGAGTGTTTGAGTCTTTGAGCTCAGATGTGGTATTCTGTTAGTTTGCATGTTATAGCAAGAGAAGAGTTCCCAAACTGAGGAGTTTGGGAAAAGCTATGGATTTCTGGAGGAAACTGTGCTGTTTCATTTCTAGCTGTGTGATTAATGCTGATTTGAAGTCTTACCTGTCTTAGTATTTCTTAGGGATGATGCACTAAAAGACAACATCCAGTTCGATCCCATTTTTCTTCAATCGTGAAAAGCCAATGCACATTTCCAGCATGGGCTGACAGTTGCTGGCTTGTACATTAGCTTGGCTTTTTTGATGACTTCTCATTTCATAAATGGATTTTTTGCATTATAGCAAAATGTTCGTTAGCATCAGTTTCTAATGTTTCTTATGTGTTAATAAAATGCTGCTTTATGAACATTCTAGAAAAGTATCTCTTTTTTGGGTTACAGAGAATATTTTTCTTTTATTAATGCTTCTTACTAGTAGTTAATACCTTCATTTTTACAAGCATAGCTCCAGTTTGTTATTAATGTTATTTTCCTGGCTTTAGTATCCAGCTACCATCTTTCATCACAACGTAATCTTTGAGTTTGAATTCTTCAGTAATGTGTATTTTCCCTCTGTTACTCTAATCACAGCACCTTTGGAATCATCACTCCTTTTAATAATTGACCCTTCATGGTAACCTCTCTTTCTGATGATTTAAATAATTAAGTTCTTTAAGTTTCTTGCTGCAAGGCATTTTCTACTCTTGAATAATTTTTATAGCTGTTACTGACCTTTGGTTTTTCAACTGCATTTAAACAATGAGATGTAGACATTACAATTCTGTGGAGTATTGCGTTGTTGGTGGTCTTTATTTCAGATCTGAAACTGTTTACTTTGTTCTCTTACTCCATCCCTCATTTGAACGTGGTTGTGAGGTTAGTCCCTTTTGCTGCAGTATCCAATTGGCTACATCTGTTTTAGGGATTTATCTGCTCTGACCCTCACAACTCTTGTCCAAGGTCCTGCCTGATAGACTTCAGTCTCATGGCTGGAAGACTTGAGGTGTTATTCTACAGACCCTGTAGCTGAGGTGTGAGATGAACTCTGTTGGGTAGCTTTGTCTATTTGCCATAGGAAAGTCAGGAAAAAATTTAAGTGTGCCTCTGTATGATAAAGCCAATGTCTGAGAGCGTTTGAAGGTCTTGTGTGATTAGATTTTAAAGTACTGTTTTTATTCTAGAATTAATTTGAGAATACTTGGCATTATGTAGATAACACTGTTGTAAATGCTGTGGGATGTGCACCAAAGAATCGTAAAACTCGTCTAATAAAAAGTACCAAAGCATTTTGCAGTGTTCAAAGCCTGGCCAGCCACGCTTTCTGCTGGAGAATATCGGATGTTTTTCTCTTTCAAGTTGTTGGCTTTAAATCCTCCAGGCACATTCTAATCAATGCCTAGCATAGAAAATGAGCTAATGCTCTTAACTGCAGTGTGGTGCTTACTGTGAGAGAGGGTGCTGTGTATTTAAAGGCTTTGATGGAATAATGCCTCAATCTCTCGTGCTCAGCAAGTTCCTTTTCCTTTCTGAACAGGATACAAGGGAGCTTCCAGAAGTCAGCCAAGATGAATATGGTGAAGAGGATCATGGGCCGGCCCCGGCAGGAAGAGTGCAGCCCTCAGGACAACGCGCTGGGCCTGATGCATCTGCGGCGCCTCTTCACGGAGCTCTGTCACCCTCCACGGCACATGACCCAGAAAGAGCAGGAAGAAAAACTCTACATGATGTTACCAGTGTTCAACAGGGTAGGCCAGAGAATCTGCAACATTTGGGTTGACTGCTTACATGTTGTATTCCCGAGACCTTTTGGTTCTAGCACAACAGGTGTTCTCCCATTGGCATCCTTTCAATTTTCCCCTTCTCCTCACATGGTGTTGTTTTAGTGGATAAACTTGCCCTTGGAGATTTCCTTTTCTTATCACTTTTTCTCAAGTGCAGTTCACAGCTGCATTTAGAGTGTCACAGAGCTTTTCTGCAGAGCTCACTGTTATTAGAGTCATCTGATTGCCAACCTAAACTTTGGTAGCAAGTTTATACCCACTTCCTTTGTGTGACAGCACTGTCCTTGAGCCTAAATCACTCCTCTCCCTTCTCTGCATTTACTGTAGTGATGCATATTTAGAGGTAACAATCACAATATCTCCCATCAACTTGGTTTTGCTAGGCTACATGAGCTGAGCAGTTTTAATCTCCTCATGTGATATATTCTCTGTATTCTCATCACCTTTACAACCCTTTTTCTATGTATTGAGTCTGAATACTTCTTCATGGACAAGGGAGATTTTGAACAAGCAATCTGTAGGGAAGATACAGTAGTCACTTGTACAGGGGCATTCATATTTCACTACTCCCTTGTGCTCAGGCACTGAGATATTTTTTGGAGACAGGACTGTGCAAGTGTCCCTGGAATTAATAGGAACTAAACCCTCCCAATGTCTTGTATCACTCAGTTACGCTGCCAGTTTATTGTGAATAATAATTCTGCTGGTAGTTTTAGGGTCTTGAAAGACCAGTAGGTACAGATCTAGCTTTCTTCTTTTTCCCTGATGTGACCTGAACCCTTACTCCTGAAGTTCTTCTTGGGTGATGGATTTATGCTTGTGTATGCTACCATAGACAACTGGAATAATCCAGAAACTAAAAGGATGCTTTGTTGAAAGTATGGCTTTTGATGGTATTAGACACTGAACTACTTGCTTGTGATGGTTTTCACTGGCATAGAGTTAATTTTCCTCATAGTAGCTAGTGTGGGCTGTGTTTTGGATTTGTGCTGACAAGAACATTGGCAATATGGGGATGTTTCAGTTATTGCTGAACAGGCCTTACACAGACCCAAGGCCTTTTCTGCCTCTCACCCCACCCCAGCAGTGAAGGGGCTGGGGCTGCACATGGATCTGGGAGGAGGCACAGCCTGGACACGTGACCCCAACAGACCTGGTGGATATCCCATCCAGGTGATGCCATGCGCAGCATATAAAGCTGGGAGAAGAAGGAGGCAGGGGAATGTCTGAAGTGATTTGTCTTCCCAGGTTGCTGTTAGGCATGATGGGGCTTTGTTCTCCTGGAGATGGCTGGCCTGGCCATGGGAAGCAGTGAATTAATTTCATGCTTTGCTTTGCTTGCTTATATGGCTTTTGATTTCCCTGTTAAACTTATCTCAACTGGGCTTTCACCCTGCTGATTCTCTGCCCCATTCCACCTGAGAGGAATGAGCAGGTGTGGTGCTTAGCTGCCAGTTGAGGTTAAACTACAACAGTGCTGTGTAGAAAAACTAATCCTAGTCAAGACATAGTATTAATAGGATTTTCAGTCTACTAGGTACTGTGCTTTAGGAGATAGATCACCTAAATGCCATTCTGTTGCCCTAGGTCTTATTTCTACTGGTAACGTGTTGTGTGAGTTTGGGAGAAGTAAGCTCAGTTCATATGCTTCCTCTTTAATTTATCTGCTTGGATTACATGCCTTTTAGTTATGGACTTTCTTAATTTGTTTTTACAAATTAGCACAGTGGAATCTTAATCTTGCCTTGAGCCCGTCAAGGTTATTTTGATGCGGTTATGCTTAGAAATCTCCCTCTGGTGGTTACATGTGGCTGGTGCTTCTGGAAAAGGGGATGCCCCCACTGGAGCTGCTTCAGCACTTAGTTGTGATCTGCAGGTGGAGAAGAAGTTTTTCTTAGCCTTGTGGTAACACTGGCAGTAGCATTGTATCTACAGAAATTGCAGTTGGTGATAGAACTGGGTTTAAATAAAACTAGCGTAGCAATGCACATATAGCAGTCTAAGAAAAGACATTGATTAGATTTCAGAGATTAAAAAGAACAGTTAAGTTTTAATTTCTCCAGTGTTTCTGCCTTTTCTGTTTTCCTGTTTTCTTTCTTCCTGCGCTTCTCCCCGCCTCTTTTATGCCACTTGCTTGCTTTGTCCTAATTCTCAGCCCCTCCTCCGGACTCCGCTGAAGTCTTGTTGAAGTTACTTCACATCTTTTCACCATTTGTTCTCCTCACTGTCCTTCATTCAGCTCATGTGTTGAAGCATTCTGAAAAACAACTCAGTAGCCCCACATTTTCTTCTTACTTCATCAAAATCAGTTCTTGCCTAAGTAGTCTCAGGTACCATTTAGGTTCTTGAAAAGATTGATGGTTTCTGTGATTTTTATCTGTGTGAATACATCTTGGCTAGTCTTTTGCCCAGTTTTCCCCTTATTTATAGTAGTTTTTCCCTGTACAGGTTCCCATGGCTCTTTTCTATTCTTTATGGAATCCCTCTTAATTTTGTGTATGGGCTCTTTGCTCTGAGGCCTGGATTCTCTTCTGTACCCTTCTTTTCTAAGGTGAGCTTGATGCTGGAGACACACATTCTTATGTATTTGCCAGATGTTTTGTTTTTCAGTCCTACCTCTGGTTGTTTTCTTCCTCTATACTCTTCTTTTTTTTTTGTTCCCCCCTCAGTTTCTTTCTTTGGTTTTAACATCACTGTCCTCAAATTCTAGCTGCTTTGAACCTGTGACCTTCTTGGAGCTGTTCTTCGTGCCACAAATACAGGCTGTTGCCTGATGTTGTCCCTTCAGTTTTCAGTCTCTAAAATCTAAAGCCTGGCACATGGAGGAAAGCAGGTTTTGCTTCTGCTCTTTCACTTCCTTTCTCTCAGTTCTTGATAACCATTATCAGTCATCAGTGAACTGTTAGTGTAACCCAAACAAAACTAATTTTTCTTAGTCAGATCTCCTCCTGTCACTATTATAGTGGGATTTTTTCCTTGCATTTCATGTAAATGCATTCTTGTTTGTTCAAGAAGCTGTGTTCAAGAGGCTGAGTAGTTGTGATGTCATCTATTTCTACTTTCAAAGTTTACCTTTTTAGATTTCTGATGAATGCTACCTTCTTCTTTTGATGTTTACATATAGAGTCTGCTGTGGCTTCCTTGGCTTATATGGTTATGTATCTTTTGGAGTGTTAGCTCTTGATAGTACAGCTTGTTTTGGAACGATCCTGCTATCTTAGTAATTCTGCAATTCATAACAAGTCAAACTCTGATTGGAATAAAAGATAGTACAGGAGAAATACTTCATTTTCTGAAGAGTCTTGGAAGAGATTTTCAGTGGCAGATACAGTAAATCTTGGTTCACTCTAAATTCTGAGATGACTTTCCTCTGACAAAGAAAAGTTTTGCTGCTGTTAGGAAGCACTAAAACATTGTTAGAAGTCCTTTCTAAAACTTTTCTTGTTTCTCAAATGTAGTCCTTAGCTGCAGATGTTTTAAGTGATCAGGTAATAACTTGATTCTAATTCAGACTCTGTATCCCTCAGTTACTTTGCATAGTTAGGTTTATTCTGTTGAAGATATTTACGTGAGATTGAGTATTTTTTGTGTTACTGCCTTAAACAAAGACCATGATGGTGTATTGTAAAAACATTATCTATTACAAGATTGGGATGTCTGTGTTAGGAGGAGAAACTCCAAACAAATTGTGGAACTCAGATCAGAACTTCTGTGCCACACCTTGATGTGGACTCCAGAATGTCTCATATACCAGGGTAGTGAGCTGTTGCAAGTAGGATCTGCTGGAATCTTTGTGTGTGTGTGTGTGTGTGCTCATGAAGTGCAGGAAATACTTCTGCAGAAGCATTATTTAATCAGTAAATTCAGCAGAGTTAAAGCATTCTTAACTTTGGTTTATAGATACAGCATGTCTCAAATGTGCTGTAGAGAAAACCATCTTGCTAGTTCTGGTAACGAGTGGGTTTACAGACCATTGCTGCTTTTTCATTGTTCAGGGAGTCTTATGAAATGATGAATCACGTAGTACTGAAAAGCTAAGTTGGTACATAATTAACAATATGTGGAAGAGTACTCAAAAGGCTGCTTTCAGAGTTCAGTGAGTTTGTGAAAGCACTGCTCTACCAACATTGTAGTAATACTTGTGCAGCATATGAAGAAGGTGGAATGATGGAGAGGCTGGTTTAGAATAAGTTTACATTATCTTCAAAGAGCCTTGTTTTTCCATATTAAAAAGATGATTTACTGGTAAAATGTGTAATGTGCTGTTTCTGGTTTTTGCTACCACTTTTAGTCAAAGGTTATATCAATATCCAATGGAGATGCTTATTCTACATAATGCAAACTTGGTTATGGAGCAACTACTTAAAATCCTATTGACCTCAGATAACCTTTTACTGTAACTTTGAGCTCTCTGCATTTGCTGGGAACTGCTGTCAAATCTGAGCAAGCTCAGGGCAGGTAACAGGGCCACTAGTTTTTCCTCTTCCCTTGGTCTGGGTGAAAGAGCTTTAAACAATTAGTGATGACAGGATGCTCTGCCAATGTGCGTTCTGGTCTACATAATCTTGCTTCTATTGTATCAGTGAGCATGCAAACCTCAAGGCCCTCTTTCCTTCTTACAGCCTTGTGGAAGTTAGAGGTTCTTGGATGAATTGAGCTGATGCAGACAACTGCAAAAGGAGGTCTTGTGAAATATTTAGGGAAATTTGGATTATCTGTACTAGGAATGTCATGTAGTCTGTAATCCAAATGAGGGGGTGGGTTTTTTTTGGTCGGTAGAAAACAGTTGTCTGCCTGTAATGTCTGGTCTCCCATTTGCTTGCTTTATTGATAATGTTGGTTGAAATTTCCTGTATGAGAAATACTTATGCCTTTGGTGAAAACTATTTTTATTTTGATGAAACTGAGTGTTCAATTTCAATGTTTTATTTCTGGCTCCATTTCATCATGACTTTGCAATGCAAGTAGACAGGAAAAATATTTTTGACTGTTTTGTGACGTGCCAGAGCAACTGTGATACTAAGGGAAATAAGAAGTCAAACTTAGGCAAAGGTTATTCTTTCTTCTTTCTTTTAAGTTTTCTTCAGTGACTTGGGGGTTCCAAGCTAAGTTGGCACCACAGTTACTGTGCATCCCTGTTGGCTGTAACCTTGGATTTCACTGGATGTTCCTAGTCTTGAGAATGACCTAAGCCAAGTATGTCAGCAGCTCAGCTGTAATAGGATAACTGGGTCACCCAGAGAAAGGAGACAGGGGTGAAGCAGCTGTTGAGTCCAAATCAACTGGGCTGTTACAGAACACATCCTCCTTCTGAGAGGCCACTATAACCTGTTGAACTTTAGTTTTACTAGAAAAATAATGTCATATTTTATGCTCACCAGTGACATTCCTGAAGGTTACATAAATATCTATAAGGCAGAAAAATGTAAACAAGCAGAGACTGTTCAGGAGGTAAGCAGGCTATTCTGTTTCTTCAGCACTGACACAAGTGATGATACCGTAATTTGGATTGCATGCTTTGTTTGATAATGAGTATTGTGGGTTTATTGTGACCATTTTAGTGCAAGTTTTACATTGGAAGTGTGGACAAAGACTCCTTTTTCTGTGCAGTCTTGAATGAAAAGTAAATTACTGCAGCAGCTAGCTAATCCATTTTGAGATAATGTGTTCCATAGCTTAAAGCAATAGCACGGAGTTAACACGTTTTTCCCTGTTATGTGTGATCTAATACATTATTTAATAACTAAATCAATGCTTAATCGTGAAGAGTAAGTTAGTAGAATTAAGTGACAATTTATAAAAGCAACTCCTGCTGTTACATTCAGGAGGATGTCAATAGAGGAGAGTAAGTCTTTTTGGGATATTAGCAAAGTGGGAGGCTTCCTGCTATTGTCAGTTTATTCAGGAAAGACTTAACAGGACAGTTCTAATTCCTGGTCCCTTTTAAAAGATTTTACACATATCATTTTGTGTGCAATGCACCCCTGTGGGATGTTTAGATCCAGCAGACAGTAAAGGAGTTGCTCTTAAAATAGAAGTCCTGTTGGATAATTTGCTCTGGTATCTAACCTTTACCCCATCATGTGCAGTCTCAGTCTTTTGGGGCTCTTGGGGTTTTCATCTTGCAAGAAAACTTACGATTCTCTTTTTCCCCTCCATTCATCAGATCTTACCTCCCTGGATGATGTCTCAATTCCAACTATGAACATGTCTTAGAGCATGCACTGTGAAAACCGGTGCAGTGATGAGTGCTGCAGCATGAAAAAAAACCCCTGTAATCTCCATAGGAATACTACTTAGCAAAGGAACATGGTAGTTTGTAGTGATCCCTGTAAACTGAATGATTTTAATGCATCCTTTTTTCTCTTGTTTTAGGTGTTTGGAAATGCTCCTCCAAGTACAATGACAGAAAAATTTTCTGACCTGCTGCAGTTTACTACTCAAGTGTCACGATTGATGGTGACTGAAATTCGACGGAGAGCATCAAATAAGTCCACAGGTATTGCATGGGGCACAAGGGTGGGGTTTTTTTCACATCTGTGCATCATCATTCTCAGATCAGTCAGCATACTTGAGCTGCCATTCACAGCAACTGTGCAGGCTCAGAAATAGAAGTCTTAGCAATGAAAATGTATTGTCTTTTGTTTCTTTGAACTGAGAGAGAGGAGAAGGAAGAAGAGGTTATAGGTTTCCTCTCTGGGTCATGGAGAAAGCTGAGTTCCACAAAGCTGACAACAGATCAGAGACAGGAGTGAGCTCAGTTGCATGACCTACTAGAAGGAGGCCAAGAACATGCATGTGGACAGCTGCTGTATCTTGCCTGAGGTGCCTGTTGGTGGTGTGTTGTGTCACTTGGGTATGCTAACATTCCAAAACTATGCATTTTAAATTAGCTGCTGGCCTGGAAGCTAATAAGATGTGAAAGTACAGCAAATCCCACATTAGGACCAACACTGGCAGCCCTAGAAAAATGTTAATGGAATCCTCTGATTATTAAATGTCAGGGTGAGATTTGGTTCTGTTGAACCCTGAACGTGTCACCTGACCTCATACTGGGAGTTGCATAACTGAGGACAGTGCACCAACAGTGCATGTTTCATTAACTTTTCTCTTAGACTTGCTCTTCTGAAGAGGAGTGCTTCCAAGAAGTATCAAGTCTTTGCTTACTAGATAATTTTAAGATCTGTTCTGTGTTCTCAGTTTGGATTTGGTGGTAAATGAGGACTGGAAAAGGCTGTGAAAATTATTATGCAGGAAGTCAGGAGTCACAAACTGTGCCAATTACAATATATTTCCATTTTAAGTAGAGTGACTAACAGTGAAACAGTGAAACATTCCAGATGGCTAAACAGATATCATAGACAAAACCTGTTCTCTATGGGTAAACAGGCGCAAAATGGCTTTTCTTTGGGTATTTAGGGGAAATAAACGTCCAACAGCCGTGCTGGCAGAACGGTGGTGTTCACTTGACCTTTTTTCCTGGGGAACATCTGTTATGCCTGCTAGTCAGTTGGATTCTGCTGGGAATAACCACTTCTGTGTGTTTATTACTTCAGCCATACCTCCCCTTGTTGCTTGAAGATAACCCAGTTCTTAAAACCTCACAAGTCAGAGGTAGATTTTTGTTGATGGTGATGGTTTGGGTTTTTTTTTTCCTGTTTTCTACCCCTCTGACAACAATGACATGAAAGACAGTTTGGTGCTCTTCTGAGCTTTAATGTGTTGAGTACCAATGTTTCTGTTAACACAAAGCAGTCATTTTCCCTCTGCTACTAGGATTGCTGTTACTCTGGTCAGTAAACCCTTTTTAGACCTCACACCTGATGGGTCCATGTCCTGCAATTGCACTCTGACTCTTGGTGGGACCAGTGAGTTGCAGTTTCCTCTCCAGAAAGAACCAAATAGCAAGCTGTTTAAACTCAAGTTTTTAGACTTCTGTGTTAAACTGATTAGAGCTAGGTATACACTTCCTGTGATATTGATTTAAAAAAAAAGTAAAATTATTGGCTTTTTAGAATATGTTTTATGTTACAGACATAATATTGTGCCTGTGGATTGTGAAGACTCTTACATAATTTTTTTTTTTTTAAATTTGCATTCTTTTTGTGCCTCAAACAAAAAGATGTAACATATCTTAATAGCTGTTGACAGGTAATTATATCTCCTAGCATGTTTTTAAAAGTGTAAAACTTCAGTAGCAACTACATGCAGGAAACGTCTCTGGTAATAGACAAGTGCAAATTCCTGATGGTGTGAAGTGCTCCATTTAGGTCAACAAAATTGCTGAGGCTGTTTCAGAGACAAGCTTGCCATACAAACATAATCAGAAGTCAACTTTCCATAGTTAATGACAGGGAAGAAATTTTGCAAGAACTTGATTTCTGTAAATGTGTTGGCAGTATTTTACAGTGGGGAATGTGGTATGGTTAAATCTTACCTGTCAGTATGTTGTGGTTGGGGTTGGTTTTTTTTTTCCCTTTGATTTTTCTCGTTTTTTTCTACTCCATCTCATAATGGAACATAGGGCAATTATTTTCATCAGGCCTTTGAATATTTATGCTAATGGCTATGTGAGTAATGCCTGCCATGGTGGAGGCATATCTCAGTTATTCTTGGCAGACTCTAGTAGTTTTCTCAGAACAGTGTTTTGTGATTCAGTAGTAACTGTGCCAGCACCCTGTTTTAAATGGTGTCTGAGCACTGCCATTGTAGTTGTGTGTTCAACTACAGTTTCAAATGCCTTATTTCTCTGGTATTGATGTAATCTTGGAGTAAGAAAAACAAAGCACTTAAATCTGAGTTAAATTATCTTGCACATTTAAGTCTTTGCTGTACAACAGAGATGGTTTTCAGGTGACAGCACTAACCATATCTATGAGGATTAGTGAATAGTTTCCCTTATCATGGGGTATCTAGTCTGAACCCCTGAAGATGATGGGGTCATGGTTAAGATAGTTCTATATACTTGAGATTTTCAACAGCCACATTTTCCACAAATAGTGCAATTTTGTGTGTGAATTGGTC
The DNA here is from genome assembly GCA_013398175.1 of Climacteris rufus. Classification (NCBI taxonomy): domain Eukaryota; kingdom Metazoa; phylum Chordata; class Aves; order Passeriformes; family Climacteridae; genus Climacteris; species Climacteris rufus. The sequence continues at coordinate 638,507 of VZRZ01005482.1, forward strand.
AAAAAGTTGTGGTACTACTAAGTAACACATAGGTTCAAAAGTCTCTTTCTAGTGTAGTCTTAGTTCTGAAATGAACCTCTGTTTTGGGAGCAAGTGCATCTGGCTCAGAGCTGAAAAAGATTGACTTCTGGAAAAAGGGACAGGCACAGCTGGAATCTTGGTAAAATAAATGTGGTTACTAATGGCTGCTTTGGCTGGAGGAGAAGCAACACTTTCATTTAATGTATTTTTCTAAAGACATACTCTGGATGCAATCGGTGGTTCTGTAACTTTGCAGACATTCCAACAGCATGTCTTTAAACTAAAGTTGCTGGGGAAAGAATCACAGAATAATCTGAGTTGGAGGGGACTCACAAGGATCCTCGAGTCCAGCTATTAAGTGAATGGCCCATACAGGGACTGAACCTGCAACCTTGGTGTTATTAACACCAGGCTTTAACCCACACCTCTCTTTCACTCTTAACAGCTTCACATGTTTCATCAGTTGAGGGTGAGCAAACCTGTGATTTGGTACCTTGTAGTGGTTATTCTATTTTTGCTGAAATTGGTTTCTAACTCAGTCCTGTGTTGTCTGCATCTCGAGCACACCAAGTGACCCACAGTCAGCTCCCATTATTTAATGCATCAACGTTTGTCACAGGGAGATTCAGAATGATTCCCTTGGGGATGGGCAGTCCTGCAACCTGGAAGGTCATACCCTAGTCGGAATATGAATAAGTGGTTGTGAGGACAATCCATGAAACTGTGCAGAAGGGTAGAAAAGTGGGACATCACAGGCTGGAACTTTTTAACCTCCTTTCAAGGTCAATTCCAAAAGTTTGTTTAGTTTTTTTATGGTTTTGTGTGTGCTAGTCTGCATGCATCGCTGTTTTGGGCACCTTTTAAATTCAGTCTAGTTGTGTCTTTATTAATTTCAGTCAATGTTTCATTTCATATTTACAACATTTGCCGTATGTATATGTTTTAGTATTTACTATTTAATGCTAAATTTATTTTTACTGTACTACTAGACTGTTCAGCTAATCCTTCCTGCCTCCAGAAACAACTTTCAGTTACTGTTTAGACCCTCTGAATCTTGTGGTGGTTTGTTCTTTTTGTAGGTTTTTTTGTTTGTTTGTTTGTTTTTGATTTGGTGTCCTCCCTTTTGTTTTTCTTGTGTATGTGGGGTTTTCTTTTGTGTGTTTTTGGTCGGTTGATTGGGTCTTTTAGGTTTTTGGGCCTTTTAAAATTTTTTCTAATTTGGGGGGGAGGGGTTCTACCCCTGCTTGTTTTCTTTTCTTCTTAAATTCATGGATTTAATCAAACTGTTTCACCACTGAAAATGCTTTTAACCTCTAGGCATTTCTCTAACAAATCTGCTGAAAGATTATCATTATGTCATTTTGAAACCACTTTGGGAGATCAAATTGATACACATCCATCCATCACAGTTTTTACCCATTGCAGAAAACCACATCAGTGGTTTGTGTTTGGCCTCTTACAATGCCTACCTTTATTCTCCTTAAAATTCCATTGATCTGCAGACTCTTTTTCTTTTTCTTTTTTTGCAGTTCATCACATCAGCAGAACTAATTTAACTTTGTTCCTAAATACACAAAAGTTAGTGTAATTTGTTGAAGTGCATCTTGCATTTGAGTGAATGACAGATGATAGTTGAAAGAATCTTCTTATCTTCTACTACTAAACAGCCTTTTGGCCTTCTCCCATAATGAAGTCTGAAATTTTCCTGATAGTGGGCATCTTTCTTAATAAGGGAAGTGGACTTAGGGGCTGCTTTCAGACATTTTTTGGTATGTTAGTTTTTCTTCTGCTGAGCAGAGACTATGTTGGAAATTATTTCACATGCTGTGACTACATATCTTGGTTTTTTCTGGGTGACTTTGCTTTGCAAAGTGATTCTGGTTTGAGTTTATTGAAATTGCTCTGGAAGGGAAAAAGAAGTGTCCTATCAGCTACTGTTCATCAAGAGCCAGTTCTGGTCAGTGACTGCTGTATGCTTTTGCTGTGTACTTTTGGTTAACTTTCTGTTTCCTTTCGGTGCTGTCTACCAGATCTTCTCCAAGGCAAGTATAGTACAACCTAGAGCCTTTCCAGGAGATCCTAGAAAGCCTGTTTTTTATCATCTGAGTGAGTGAGGCTAAATGCTGGCACAGTGGAGTTGTTTTATCTTTGGATGAGCAGCCCTCCATTTCTGCACACTGCAGAGGCATCAGCCACTTCATATCTGTGACTGGTGATGACAGCCCCACACTGTTCTGGGGATTGAAGGCAGACTTCCTACCATCCCATTTTTATTTGGGGTCGTACTTCTCTCTTACTGTCTAGGTAGTTGGAATTATTTGTATTCTGTACCTCTAGGTATCTGACTGTGTTTGTAGGCGTTCCCCTCAAGAAGTAGTGGAGACTTCTGGAAGGCTCAGTTAGAGAAGGGATCCCTGACTTCAGCTTCACCACCCCCAACACACCCACCCATACCTCCGACTCTGTTTCCCCCCACCCTTGGCACATGCACAGATATTTTTTTCACTAATATTCCACTCTAGAATAAGCTATACAAAGTCTGATGACACTATTATATGCTGTTTATGGTTCTAGACCATCCAACTAAAAGCTTCATGTACTGAATTTGCCCTCAGTGCTATTGCTTTAGGCAACAACATTGCTTGAGGTGCTTGTAGCACTCGTTTTTGCAACCCATCTGAATGAGTGTAATCCCATTGCTTGCTGCCTGCTGGTTTTCTGAAGTCCAGGACGCAAAGCCCCTCTTAGAGATGGAAAAGATTTTGGTGTTTTATTCTCCCAAGCCTCTATCCCATATGTACTGAACCCATGCTGAAAAATCTGACTCCTGTGTATTAACCATGTAACCACATAATCGTGGTCATACTTATCCATACATGCTTGCACAGTTGTCACAATAAGTATGTTTACATATTATTTCATAGATTTTTCTCTTTGCTTTTTTGCTGGTCTTACTAGCTGGCATATCCCAGTCCTGGATTGGTTTCTTGTGCAGCAGAAGTTGAAGGGCTAAGGACATCTGAATGGGGCACATAGAGGATGTTGTATTAAATGATGACCTGGGCACTGCAGAACCAGGGGAAAGGTACAAGAAACAAATTAAGACTAGTGCTGATGATAGAAGTTAATCTTAAATGATAATGCTATCAAATTTGCTCAGAGCAGATGACAAGAGAACATCTTCCAGCACTTAAAATACTGTCTGTGTTTTAGGTAGTGCTTAATTAAGAGTGACAGTTTTGAATCTGCTATTTATAGTGTTCGACTGCTATGCCATCTGACATGCCAGCAGTATGACAACTTTTTCAGAAGCATGGACTTAACCCCTCAGTCTCACTTTCAGAGATGACTAAATCAGCCCCTGTTCCACAGGTGGCTTTTGGAGACTGTGCCCAAAGGAGGCCATGCACACCAGTTAGGTACCAGTCCTGCAGTCAGAGACTGATTGCCCAGCTCTGTCTCTGGTGCAGCAGCACAGGCCTATAAAATCACACTTCGTGCTGGACTGGTGGGGCACTGTCTTTGTAGAAGCAGTGTATGCTTTAGAAATGCTTGACTCTCAGAATTGAGGAAAAATGTTTTTTTTCAGGAATTCTGTCATTTTGCCTATGCCTTTAATGAACGAAATGCAACCGTGTTGTGGCTGTTGAGCTTTCTAAGTTGGTCTGTTCATACACCCAACCACCTGACCATTGTTTTGCACTGACAGTCTTGGAAAACAAAGTGCCCATCATGTACTTCAGATCAGCATGCTGGGAAAGTAGTGTTTGAGTTTTAAAAATTGCTTTACCTTTTACTTTGGTATCTCAAGCTTTGTTTTATCTCAGTCTCATGCAGGGAAGTGGTAGGGGCTTTTCCTTGCTTTAGCACCAGAATTGGAAAAGCCAGTGGTTTATACAAAAGTCTGTTATGGGAACAAGTCTGCAAAACTAACACATAGGAGAGGAACCATTGCACAAATGAACCAAATCTGCACATCTTACAGTGTGGTGCTTCAGAAAATTCTCTTCTCCATGTAGTCGATGCTAGAAGTTTGATCAGTTCTTTGCCCTATGGAATGTGCTGCCTTTCATATAAACCCCTTCACAGCTATGTGCTGGGGAATCCTAAGAGAAGATGAAGCGAACAAGCCAATATTAAAATTGGATTTTTCTTCAGTTGCGGATTTATTTCTCCATTAGTAATTCCTTTGTAACTTCTTTTTTATGTAATATTATTCACTCTCCTTTTCTGTCCTAGTTGACATTAAAAGCACCACAGATGATTGATACACAGTTATTAATGAAAAATGGTTTTAGATTTCTCTTACAGGTAATGGCCAGTCATCATAACTGGCATTATAGACTTCTTAACATAAGTGTCTATTCAGACAACAATGAAATAGGATTGCATTTTCTCTTGATTTATTTGTTGAGGTTGATAACTTGTTTTCTACGCTGAGTATTTGTCTTTGACACTGACTGATACAGAAAAGCATCTGATTCCAGAAGTGGTCCTTAGATCATAAGAACTAGCCATAAGCTATTTCACTCTCAAAAAATGTAGGATGGGGTTGGGGTAACTGGTGATCTTAGTTTTAATGATACTTTTTTCCTGTTTTTTATTCCTTCTGTCTTTCCACACCTCTCCTTCCCTACAACCTTTTCCCATTATCCTTCATACTGTTGTTTCAGTGCGGTGCTTTTTTTCAGAAATTTCAGCTGTTTCCACTGAGGCCACTAAGTGATGGTGACTTCATGTCTTTGGAAAAAGTATACTGTATTCGATAAAATAAAAACACTCAAAAGTTACTGCATGTTACTGAAATCTGTCTGCTGGTCAAAGGATGATGCCTGACCCAAGAATGTACTTTTTGCAGCCTTGTTTGTGTCAAAGCCAAGTGCACGTGGAAGACTGGAATGTGTATCTGGAAAGTGTAGGCCTCAGCCTAGTTCTCTTTTCAAGTAGTGCTGTAGAGGTGAATTTATGCTCAGTGCTTAGGACTGCTGAGAGGATGTGTTTCCTTCTGCAGACTACCAAACTGAATTCTTACTGCATTTTTTTTTTACTGCCCCCTGCAGAGGCTGCAAGTCGTGCCATAGTCCAGTTTCTGGAGGTCAATCAAAGTGAAGAAGCGAGTAGAGGTTGGATGCTGCTCACCACAATCAATTTACTAGCTTCATCAGGACAGGTTAGTCTGAAACAGCAAAGCTAAAAATAAATTGTGGGGTGGAAGGGACAAAAGCAATAATCTAGTGAACTGCATGAACACTCCCTAAAAGATGTAACGATATTCTGCTTTTCTGTGTTAAGATTGTCTTTCTCTTATACTACCACAGGACTTCTGCTTTAGCTCCCTGTGGTTTCAGTTGCCTTAAAAAAAAAACGTTCTGAGAGTTTAATGTACTTTTGAATTATGCATGCAACTTTTATTACCTCCCAAAGGCTTCTCTTACATGCTGCTGCTTAGTGCCCGTGAGGTGCATGTCACTTACAGCACCTAAGTAGTTCAGACTTCGAACCTTGGACACCTCGAGGAGGGCAGCAGCAGTTGCAAAAAGCAAGGCCAGCAGCAGTGATGAGTGGGTGGTAGTGAATAATTCCTGCCTCTGCTTCTGGTGCTGCCCTCCATCACAGAGACATCTCTGGCAATCTACTGGACAGCTGCCTGGTTTGTTGTTTCTGCTCTAATCTGCCTTTATAATTCAGCACATCATCTTATCTGTATTTCAGTGTGTCACCAGCCTCCACTCCAATTTGTCTTTTCTTCCCACTGATGCTTTCATATCATATTTTCTACTACTTTGCTTCTTATGCCTGCTTACACCTCCTTGCCAAGTGAGAGCATAAATTGAATAGTCCTCCTCCCACTCCTGTTTCTACTGCTACAAAGAGTATATAACTATTGAGGGCTTGGCTGAAGGTCTTGTAATTAACTTGTTAACTTGTGTTGGCAGAGACCGACAGGTTTTGTTTCTGTCCTGTGCAGTGATTGTTCCAAACGGTGGCTATTAGGTGGTGCTGTCATGTAAATAAATTATCCTATTTTTAAAATTACTGTTTGGGTAGGCACTCAAGCATAGATGGTGAATCTGTACTGCTGTGTGACCACCTCACCAAAGGTGTGAGAAAGAAAAATCAGCATTTCAGAATCCATAGTGCCTTGTGAACATCTCACCAAAGGTGTGAGAAAGAAAAACCAACATGTCAAACAACTGCATAATAGGTGCATTTCAATCAACTGCATTATTATTGAACTTGTAAATATATAATGTGCTGAACTGGTGTTTTTTGCTCTGTTTTCTTCTTCCTCAGAAAACTGTGGACTGCATGACTACAATGTCAGTGCCTTCCACACTTGTTAAATGTCTATATCTGTTTTTTGACCTTCCACACGTGCCTGAGGTAGTTGGAGGAGCACAGAATGAACTACCTCTCGCAGAGCGCCGAGCACTACTCCAGAAAGTCTTTGTACAGGTAAGAAAGGTAAAATGGGTCATGGAATTTGCAAGAGGAATGGAAATGCTTCATGTGAGAAAAGTCCAGAAACTTTTCACTTGAGTCAGGTTTTACTCTTCCTTGATTCCTCAAAAACTGATGGCTAAAAGAAAGGTGGATTTTCCTGCAAGCACAGCTGAGGTGAAATTTCCACTCTTCCTGTAGTTTTTGTCCTTGGCAAATACTTCCTCCACAGAAATGCACACAGTTCTTCTGCACAGATACTTAAAAGGAGCAACATGTGAACTATCACTCTGTTTTCACCTAACTGGTCCTAATATTTGGTATCTTTGGCTGTTACTGATTGAAATAGGTGTAGTAAAAAACATTAGTATTGGTAATAAAGTGGTACTCCTAAATGAGCTGACTAGAACAGGTGAGGTTTCAGATAGCTTCCAGACCTCCCCCTCCAGATGCAGACAGCCTGCCAAAGTCTTCCACCAGTTTTCTGAGAGGGAGCCTCAGTTTTTCCTGTGCAAGATGTAAAGTGGAGATCAGACATCCTCAAAACATGCAGAAAAGGGAGTGCGACATAATAGCTTCACTTGCATGGCTGCATTTTGTCTTGTTTATGGTAATTTGGAAATTCAGATCCAGGTGCCAGTTATTCAGGTAAATCCTCAGTGTTGCTGTAGCCTTTCCTGACAAACTGTTTTGGCTGTTTTCCTTTGCCCAAGATGTTATGGATGCTGTGCTGCCAACAACCCATCAATAGCCTTCTTCCTGCATTAGGAAGGGATACAGCAGTTTGCCTCACAGAGCTTCTGCCCCAATGCAGCATTCAGACCTGTAAATTAGGGAACTGGCAGATTCTCCAAGAATGAATAACCTGGTATCCATACAAGTATGCTGTGTCAGCCTAAGAGATTTAAACTCTGCTTTCAATCTTCTGCCAGGCATTTTAAACTGAACTGGGACTTGTAATAACCATGTGTTCAATAACCTTGTCCTGAATTCAAAGTACAAAACACAGAAAGGGAAAACAGTGCATTAACTTTTTTAATGTGTTTGCCAAATGGAAGAATGTTTCACCTTTTACTAAGTCTAGGCAAAAATAACAATGATAATGGTATTAATGCTAGTTGTTTAATGACTTATTATTTCAGATCCTAGTAAAATTGTGCAGTTTTGTGTCCCCGGCGGAAGAACTGGCTCAGAAGGATGATCTGCAGCTTCTGTTCAGTGCAATAACCTCGTGGTGCCCTCCCTATAATCTGCCTTGGAGGAAGAGTGCAGGAGAAGTCCTAATGACCATATCTCGTCATGGCCTTAGTGTCAATGTAGTGAAATACATTCATGGTATGTCTGTTTCTTCGGTGTTATTTCTTGGTTTGTTTTTTTTATTTTTGTATTCTGCTTCTTTCATAGTTTTCTTATTTGCGAAATAAACATGAAAATAGTAGGAAAGTTTCCAGGCTTTTGGTCTGGACATGTGAGTATTTACATACAGCTAAAATTTTTCAAAGCCCTTGTGTAGTGAGGGAGATTATTTTAGCTGTCTCATTCACATTTCATTTTAATTTGGGAGGATGGAGTTCCCTCTCATGTTTTGGTGTAAAGTTCATGAGGAACAAAAGGAAGGGTTTTCAGTGACTTGAGTAACTGTCTATATTGAGAAATATTTGCTGTGAAGATGCATTAATTCTTGACAGGAGTAAGTTGGTTTTGTTGCTGTGTTTGAATTGGCAGAAGCTGTCCCTTGCAGAGGCATGAAGCAAGTTAGCAGTACCCTGTGTACAGCTGCTTGTTTGGGTACCACTCTAGCTGGCACTAAAGGTGTACAGACATCAGAGGAAGCTGCAGGAAGGGGAACCAGCTCCATGTGTTCTGCTGATGTAGTCTGAGCTATTAGAAGGCCATGAAAGCTGCTGCCCTGTAATAAATACTGGTGCATTACACAAACTGGGGAGAGCTAATTTGGCATGGGACAAGATTGTTTCTCCGAGACATCTTGCTTTTGTGGGAAAATGCTGGCTGTGAGACTCTTATAACCACCACTTGTTTGCAATGTACTCCCCATTCTCCAGAGCAGCACAAGTGGCATGCCCTGGTACCAGCAAAGCCTGTGTAATACAGGCACTATGGAGCAGCCAGCTTTCTTCCTCCTCTGTGGTCCAGCCCAGCTTCCTCAACCCAAGGATGTTTGTTCCTAGGGCCTGGCCCATGGAGGTTCTTTGCTTGGCTGAGAACCACACTTGTGCTGAATGGGTTTGCAGCCCCTGTGTTTTCCCTGTTCTCTGCCTGACCAACTTGCTGGCTCTTCAGCCAGCCTTCATTTCTTCTGCCAGGCCCTTGTCTTCCCCACTTTTCAATACAACATACAGATTGCAGGTTTTGTGCATCCTGAAGGCCAAATTAGGCTTACCTCATGGGCTTAATCCAGTCTGCGAGTCACCAAATGAGTGAAGCATCCAGAATAATTCCATTTTGTCTCCTGTCCTTTTTTAAGACAGATAGTATCCTGGCTATTGCTGGCATGGAAACTGTAGTGTACAGGGACATTTCTGTAGCTGGTTACAGATTTTGGTAGCTAATAAAAGCAGTAGTTTACTCATCATGTATCTTTGTGAGGGGCTGGTGAAGGGGCAGCTGCCAAGCTGGTTCATGACAACTTGCAGACAAAAACCAGTGTTGGAGAGGATATTAGCTGCCTGGAAGCAGCTTTGCATACGAATTATTCTTGTTGCATTAATTGAAAACTCTATGGGTGCTTAGGTATGTAGCACTTGAGGTAAGAAATTTGGTAAAAATATGTTTTTAATATTATATTTAAGGCTTTTAAACTGTAGGACCACATAGGAAGCATTTGTAGTTTTTAAATTGGATTGACTGTTGGAGTGAACTAACATCCTTATACATTTAAGCAGTGTACTCCTACTGGAAAAAAAGAAACCCACAATTTGCTCACACCCTGGGAAGCAAGTAGTTACAGGGCTCCAGAGAACCATTTTGATGGTTTATTAAATACGTCACCCTGCTCCCACTACTTCACAGAAGATTTCAGCATGTGTTTTTCCTTGTGCTAGCAGTGTGTTTCCACTTTCAGTCAAAAAGATGTGAATATACAGTATCGCTTGAAAGCACAGCATAGTCATCAGTTAAGTATTTTCAGACAGGGCTTGAAAGTTGATAGGCTTTTTGCCTGCATCTGTAATGCAGCCTTCTGGTGGGCTTTTGATAAGTATGGAAGGTGTATGTATATGTGTGAAAATGTTATGAAGTGCAACAAAGAAAATAACTGGAGTTTTGATGGTCTGGCATGTTACAGTGGCTACCATTATTGCTTCTCTATGGGCTTGATCCACAGAGGAGTGAAACTGGCATGTGAAAACATACTCTAGCTTCTTTAGAAAATGAAATAAAATCTTAAAAAGAAAACCAGTTGGCATTCCTTCTTGCTTGTTGATTGAAAAAATGAACCTGACTTTAGAGATAACAGCATCTGTCATGAGGCTTATCTTGTGTCCAGGAAAAAACTTAAGACATGTCATCATATGCAAAGGACCATCCCTTCACCATCTCATGCTTTGATTTAATCCCTGGGAAATGCTGTTAATCCATCTAGCTAGAAAGATTTGCGCCTGTGTTGTGTCTGGTCAGACCTTTTAGGTAAAACCCAATATTTATCTATGCAGTTTCCTCCTTACAAGAGTAAATAAAAGGGAGGAAGGGGTTGGCAAAAAGAAATTAGAGTTCAGATCCAAAGCCACTTGAGAAGCCTTCTCATCTTCAAGTGCTCTCTGATATTAAATGATCTGTGATAGGAGAAACTTGAGTAAGTTACCTTATTGCTGTGTTTCCTGTGCTAGTTATGCTTCTTGCTGTCATTAACGTCAGTAAAATCCTAAATTTCTTCACTGCAATTCTTTTCAGAAAAGGAATGTTTGTCCACATGTGTCCAGAACATGCAGCAGTCTGATGACCTTTCTCCCCTAGAAATAGTTGAGATGTTTGCTGGACTTTCTTGTTTTCTCAAAGACTCCAGTGATGTATCCCAAACGCTGTTGGATGATTTTAGGATATGGCAAGGATACAACTTCCTCTGTGACCTCCTCCTCAGGTATGCAAAAGTGCTTGAAGAAATGCAGACAGATCACAGAGCTTTTTTCTTAATAAAGAATAAGTGAATAGCTTTGAACAAATAAGTGATTATAGGTCGTTATGGAATGAAGATATTAAGACCAAAACATTAACTTTTGTGCTTCTCTCCATTTATGAAACTGCATTGTTTAACTTTTTGTTCTGTAGTACTGATTTATTGCTAAATGTTTCTGTGTGTGTGAAGAAAGTAGATGCTTGCAAACATCTGGTACTAAATACTTAAAAAGAATCCAGAATTTAAAATTTGGCTGCAACTAGTGATTTTTAGATTTGGTTGGGGTTTGTTTTGTCTAAGGAGATGGTTTAATGGTGCACTTGGCAGTGCTGGGTTAACAGCTAGACTCAATGATCTTAAAGGTCTTTTCCAACCTAAACAGTTCTGTAATTGTATTATTGTCTTCTTTTATCATGCTATCATAATGAAAAAGTCATACATGAAAATGTGGTGCATGTTACAAGGGCATTGGTGTGTGGTTTTTTTTTTTTTAATTTGTATTTTTATTAAAGGTACTTCTGAGCTGCTAATGTATTGAAAAATATGTTAATGGAAATGCTTGCCCAGGCAAAACTTGAATGTATGATCTAGCCATTATTTTATTTCTTTCCATGAAAGAAACTTCTTTCTTTTCTTTGTCAGTCAGAAAATTAATGTCTGTTACATTATTTGGGTAAAATCCATGTTGCTTAGTTTGGATATGTGGTTCTGAAGAAGGATGCTTAGCTGTTGAAATATATATAAGTTTTGCAAATCCAAGACACAAACTGGGAAACTATGTCTATAAGTGTACACCTTATGAAGTGTATTTGGGTCAAAAAATATTGTTAACAAGAAATGTTAATGTTGTTATCTCCATCTTTCAAGTCATTCACTTTTGGTTCTAAGATGCTGGGCTTTGACACCCAAATATTTGAACTAAATTTTCCACTACATTGTATATTTTTTAGTTTTTTATTTCTGTATTTTAAATGGAGATGCCTCTCAAGGGCTCTCACGATCTCTTGTCAGCAAGAAGCAAAACAGAACTTTCAATGTGTGAGTGAACAGGAGATCGTGATCCCCAGCTGACTCCTGAGTCTATAGAGTCAGTAAATAATTAACCATGCTTTAGTTTGTGGTGAAGTAGAAGGAAAAATGAGGATGGTTTTAGGATTCAGAGTCAGTTTTTAGGGTTTGGTCTGATGGTGTGTTGCTGTCAGGCAACAATGGTTGGAATGGGATGTTAACATTTCCATTCTCTTGTGCTCAAAGGTAAAGTTTGTAGTTCTAACAAGGGTGCTTCATCCAGTGCTTCTAAGGGCTAGGCTTCTACCAAGATACCATTTTGTTACTACAAAATTTTAACTTTCAAAGTGGCAGATGTAATCTAGCAAGTTAATTAAGGATCTGTTTAATTACAGACTATCTATGTACTTTGCTATCCACTATCTTCATGTCTGTGAGAGGATTTTTAATGTAATTTTCATGTCTGTTGGTTTTTAGCAGGCTACTGAGTTCAAGGAAAGATTTATGAGGTGAATTCCTATGGCAAATAGCCATATGGTCATATAAGTCCAAGGTTTGACTGACTTAGTGGTATGACATGAACATGGAACATTCTGCAGGACTAAGGCAGTAAAGCTGGTCTCTAAATTAATAGAGTAAAATAGGACCTTATTCAAGTGATTTGAGTTGAAATAAACTAGTGCTGCTAATTTGATCTATTGTATTTTCTTTAGATTAGAACAGGCAAAAGAAGCTGAATCTAAGGATGCTTTGAAGGACTTAGTTAATTTGATAACTTCCTTAACAACATACGGTGTCAATGAATTAAAGCCAGCTGGTGTTACCACTGGAGTACCTTTCCTACTGCCTGGATTTGCAGTCCCACAGCCTGCAGGCAGAGGTGAGTCTGCTTTCTTCTCTCTCCCTTTGCTTTTCTGTTTTAAACATAAACAGAAAGATCCAGAGAAGCTGTGTACTGTACAAACAGCCTGCAACTGAGTCTAAGGTTCTTTATGTAAGATTGTGTGTGAAATACTCAGTTATTTTGGCTCAAAGGTTTTATTTTGGGATTGGTACCCAAAGCAGAAAGCTTAGGGCTTTTGTCTTTGAGGACAGGTCCAGCCTCTTCATTGCAAAGCTGACAGTTTTGTACACAGAGATTTGAAGAGATTATCATAGTGGAGAGATGCACCGATTTATGGTGTTTTTAAGCTGCTCTTACAAAACTGATATGAAAGGCTGATATGTTGGCTTGATTTTTTTTTTTTTTTTAATCCTCCCCACACCCCAGTTTGCTTTCTGTTAGCTCTTGTCAGCTTAGGCAAATGTAACTTGTGAGCTGAAATCTGTTGTCTCATCACCGGTGTGATCACAGAGTGATAAAATCTGTGGTGTTCTTGAAACCACAGTCAGTTATGATCTGGAGAAAAGGTTGAGAAGTCTCGGGGGACAAAGGCTTTTATAAAAATAAACTTAAAATTCAGGTTAGCGTGGTATGTAACTAAGGAGTTCAGGATTTAATAGTGACTGTGGAGCTAGTTTTTTGCTTGAATTTTTCATGAGATTTAGTAGTACCACTGACGGAAGAAAAGTTTGCGGTAGGTTTGCATTTATAGATTTATCTAATGGATTTACTTCCATTGTTTCTCTTGTATATCTAGGTTCCTTGGACAATTACTTCCTTTCTCTGCTATGGAGGGAGTTCATTGTTCCTAGGAATTGTTTTTCTTTTGCACTAAATAGAGAAAGAAGGTGATAGACTCAGAGTTTGATTTCTCTATGTTTTGATAGTAATATTCATTTTTGTTTAGGCTAATCAACTTTTCTGATACCATAATATGACAGAACCATGGCCTGTTGCAATCTGCAAAAGAGTTGTTTAACTTTGTGGTATTTATCAGGACATCTCTCAGTTCCTTTTACCTGCTTTTCATTATTTTGACAAGTTGTCTTTTTATGAAGACTGTATTCACTCATTTTCTCAATTGCTTATATTTAAATCCTTTTAGTTCTTGAACTCTGAAGAGCTGGCTAAATTTTGGGTTCTTCAGGGGTCCTCATAATAATCAAAAATACTTTATGAATGTGCACGATTTCCTGGAACAACTGTTGATACTAAGCTAGAATATAAATAGTCATATCTGACACTAATATGTTCCTGTCACATTTAATAAGCTCTAAATCCTCTTTTTTGAACTGTTTTTTGTAGTAAAAAAAAGCATGTAAAAGCATTTCTAAAAATCCTTTTAGAAACAACTGAGTGTGGCTTATAATGTAACAGTATTCTTCCAGATGTCAAAACGTTCCATGTTTGTTTGCAAGGAAATTTGCTTTTGCCTTCTGGAGAAATACTGGCATGGAAGCTGGTGAGGCTAGGCGTGAAGATAATTGAATTTGCTGTTAAGTTGGACAACTTAGTTTATAAAAATGAAGAGAGTAGTGTTCCACAGAGAATATGTAATAAGGATTTTTTGTTTAAGAAAGGGTTTTTAAATCAGGTTAACACTTCGCATATACCTTGTTTGAAAATAATATTTTATTGTTAAAACATCCTAAATGCTTTGTTTAGAATGTCTTTAAAGTTCTCAGTCTTGATTGTTTTGTTCTTTTAAAATTATCTTTTACCATTTGTTGTCTGTATCATGGGATTTCTCCGCTGTCACTTGTACTATTCCTACAGAAATTAAAAAGTTGTCTTTGAGGCATCTTTTGAGTAGAATAATATCTGCCCGTAGAAAATTCTGGGGGCCACAGGGAGCACTCATAAATGATGCGTTCTTTGGGTGAATGAATGAGATTTTAATCAGCTTGAAGGTACTTTACAAGAAGAAATATGACTGAGCTTTAAAGATGTGAGATACTTGTGTGCTGATATTAGAGCTACCTTACACTTTACAGCTCTTTCCCTGTGTTTTAATTCCTGAATTGTTAATAATACTGGACCCTGCCAAAGCTCTTTTATTGACAGCTGACAGGGTTATGTTCTGCATTATGGAATACAGAACATGTTAGTGTAATGAGTTCTTCCATGGCCTGGGTACATGATGGGCAGGCTTTGTTTTGTCTCTAGGACTGCATCCCATGTACATTTTAACACTAAGTCAGCGTAGTTGCCGGTTTTAAAGAAACAATCCTCGATTGAGCTGCTTACGTAAACACTTTCAAAGATGAAGATGCCATCTTAATGAACAGTAGATTGTGGAATTTGCAATGTAAGTGGTTGTGCAGAGGCTCTTTTGAAGTCAGTTTTAATGATTTTTTTATTAAATGTGACATCATACACTGTTATTTTATTCCCACTTATTAAAATGCATGGATCATTTTTAGTAAGTGTATTCATTGTTTATGATGATTAAGAACTTTCTCTTTCCTTTTTCCTCCCACCCCACTTTGTTTCCTGATTTAGGTCATAGTGTGAGGAATATTCAAGCATTTTCTGTCCTCCAGAATGCATTTTTGAGAGCAAAAACCAACTATCTAGCACAAATCATCCTTGATGCCATCACGAATATTTACATGGCGGACAATGCCAACTACTTCATTTTGGAATCGCAGCACACATTGTCTCAGTTTGCAGAGAAAATTCCTAAACTTCCAGAAGTGCAGACCAAATACTTTGAGATGCTGGAATTGGTTGTCTTCAGCTTGAATTACATACCCTGTAAAGAACTGATCAGTGTGAGCATCCTTTTAAAATCCAGCACTTCTTTTCAGTGTAGCATCATTGCCATGAAGACACTGCTGAAGTTCACCCGTCATGACTACATCTTTAAGGATGTCTTCAGGGAAGTGGGACTGCTGGAGGTGATGGTAAATCTTCTTCACAAATATGCAGCCCTTTTGAAAGATCCCACTCAGGCACTGAATGATCAAGGTAGTGTATCTTCATCCATTTTTCTAATACCTGTCTTTTTTTGGCTGAGAATAGTGCAGTCTAGCATTTAGGAGGAAGGAGAGTCTGAACATGTAACTCGGGCTGAATTCTGCTGAGGGCTGCTGTGCCATCTTAAAAGCTCGTTGGAATTGTTTTTCGCTTAATTTCTTGAGAGAAGCTTGAGGCAAACTTTAATGAATGATACTGTATGAATGCAAAATAGTAGGAGCTCATATTTTCCTTTTTAAATGTTTTTTTGATGTACTGGTTCAATATTTGTCACTTAACATGAAGAGAGTAAAGGAGCAATACAAAGCATCAAGATTCTTCCTAAAAAAAGGTACTTTGTACCCTTGTGATTAGCCCCAGCTTTGAAAAAATACTATAGAGTGCATACCTGAGCTCTTAATAGGAGCATGTATTCAAGTTTGCAGACTATTTTTATAAGTTGGGTCTACATTTTTCTAAGCGTTTATTAAAAAAAAAATAAATTTAAGTTATCTCCAGAACTGAACATCCCAGAGATAAGCTGCATAGCTGCTAGGCCTGCAAAGCAGGCACTGCCAAGTGCCCTAGGAGCATTACATGCACCCACAATGAGGACTTTTATTTGCCATTCTTTATTCAAACTGCAGTCAAGTTTGTGTGCATCGGTGACACTTGGATTTTCACGTGGGTTTACTTGTGTGGAGCTTCATTAGTGAGTGGTAGCTGTAGGTTAGAGTTAGAAAGCTTTGTTCTCAGCAAATCCACTGAAAAACACATCAGTTCTCCTGTTCTTGTAAGTAAATGGATGAAGCTGTCATCTGACTAGGGTGCTACCTGAGTGCACATGCCCTTGTGTTGTGGCTTACTTTTTAACTGAAAACTGAGCAAGAACAGATGCAGTTAAGTCTTCAACTGTGGTTTAGTTTTGTGACTTCAAGAAACAATAGCTGCAGTGTCAGCCACTGTGGAGCTCACAGTGCTCAAAAGCTTCTGTTTAAATTCTTGTCTTCATAAAATCAACTTTTCAAAGGATTCACAGTTAAGCTTT
Source organism: Climacteris rufus (assembly GCA_013398175.1). Classification (NCBI taxonomy): domain Eukaryota; kingdom Metazoa; phylum Chordata; class Aves; order Passeriformes; family Climacteridae; genus Climacteris; species Climacteris rufus. The sequence continues at coordinate 654,998 of VZRZ01005482.1, forward strand.
CCCATGAATGCACGGGTAGACTAAATCCTAATTTGCTTTGGAAGATGGCTAGGCTCCAGGTTCTCTGGAGAAGCAAAGAAAATGAGTGTTGATGGAAAGTATCAAGAAGCATCTTAGAAAAGAGTGATATTTTCTATGACTTTAGCTTCTGAATTTTTTTCTAGTGGATTCAAGAAACAGTTCATTTGAGGACCAAAAGCAGCTGGCTTTGTTGGTTATGGAGACCTTGACAGTACTACTACAGGGATCAAACACAAATGCAGGTTAGTAGAGAGATTGTTGTCAAATGTATATCTAAAAAAGTTAACTCAGAAAATCATGTCCTGACTTTGTATCTTCAGGTGAGTATTCAAACAAAACAACCTGAAAAACACTTTCTCTCTTGCCAGGTTTTTCCAGCAAAGAGAATAGACAGCATAACCTACAGTGCATAAAATAAAGGAGTAAAAGATAGTGTTTAATTTCTTTGCTATTGTTTACTTAAAGGCAACCACTACACCACATCATTTCAACAGGGAATTTGGGTGTCCAGACTCAGAGGTTCATTGGATAGTTGAGAACCTACCCTGAGAGTGGGTGAGGTATGAAATGTTACCCCAGTCTCTATGGAAACAAGAGACTTGACCACTGAGGAGATGCACTTTGCCTGTAAAGGGATGCAACCAACTCACCTGTCTCAGGGTCTGAGGCCTCTCCGTTTGCACCAAGTCCATATCTCATCCAAAAGACATCAGAGAAAGCAGGAGGCAGAAAATGGATATGGGATTAATGTTTGTATATGTAGATTAAAAGAAATCAACTTGTTAATCCTGAATTTGGTCATTTAAACTGCTCTTTTAGTTTATATCACATGGAAAAGGATCCCTTTTGATGCAGCATTGATCCATTTCCCCACTCAGTTTTCATCTTCAGTAATTAACATGGGTCAGTGCTGTAGGTGCTGACATTGTACTAAACACACATTATATATGCCATGTATATTCCACTTTGGGCTTCGTAGTGTTTTCAGAATCGATTTTTATATAATTTTCAGTCAATTGCAGTAGCCAGTAAGCTCGAAAACCATTTGACTTAAGCTTAATCTCTACAGAGAGAAGTCTTGCCACAAGGAAACTTCTGCAGAAACTTAAAAATCTTGTGGATAGACTGAACCACTTCTCAACCAATGCTGCTATCCAGAAACAACCCAGTTATATTTTCAGTTCACATTGCATTTAGTTCATTGCTTAATGCAATATAAACACTACCCTTAACCAAAACAGTATATGGTCTTCACGAGAGGTGGAGGGTTTGGTATATTTATTTCCTCCCAAGACCCTTTGAGCTCTAGCATGAAAAGAGTAATTGCTTTTGGAGTAACAGAATTATTGAGGGATTTGTTAGAACTTGTACTCAGTGCCTTTAGTGAAAAATATTGTCAGAAGACATTCAAGTTATGTTTTTATTTGTGATAGTAGAGAAAAAAACAGTAGTGAGTCATTAAACATCTATAGGGCTGAAACTCTGCCATTCAATCCATAGAAATGAAAGTGAACACCTTTTGTGTTGTTTTGTTGTCATTATTTGTCACTGGTTCTATTTTCTGTACTCCTTATGTGCTTATCCTCCCCCTCCTCTTTCCGAGCAGGCATTTTCAGGGAGTTTGGAGGCGCCAGATGTGTGCACAACATCGTGAAGTACCCGCAGTGCCGCCAGCACGCCCTGATGATCATCCAGCAGCTGGTGTTATCTCCCAGTGGGGAGGATGATATGGGCACCCTGCTGGGCCTCATGCACTCAGCTCCCCCCACGGAACTGCAGCTGAAAACAGACATCCTGAGGGTAGGTGAAGGGTTCTTGTTCAGCACTTCTCGCTCCTAAGGTGTTGCTTCAAGAAAGAAAACACTGAGAAGTGGATTGGATTGAGCTGGATTGGATGGATGGTGTTTAGCTACTGTCTGTAGATTGTCTCTGGAGCTGACATGTACATTTGATCCATGGTTTTTATTTTCTTCCATCTATCCATAGTGGGTTTCAGAATTGGAGATGAAGGCTAGTGAATCTGTTTGTAGCATCAATTGCTTGTAACCAGTCTCAGTGGATAGAAAATGGGGTTCTACAGTTATGATAATCTTTCCTGGTGGGTCTTATTCAGTTAAAAGTAATGAGAATATGTGTGGAAAAAGAAGCAAGCATGTTAACACATATTTCTTTTCAGTGCTGGCTTGCATTTTTCTGTGGCAGGCTTATTTTATTTTACCAATTTGTTAGCTATGAATGCTGAAGTAATTAATATAAATGTAAATTATAATTATCATACTAGAAGTTAAAGCTGAAGAACTTGCTTGCTTAAGCAAAATAGTGGAATGGTAAGAAAGTAAAGCTGTGAGTGGAGGAAGAAGCAAGAAAACTTCCTGTTGCGTAGGTGTTTTGTCTGCTAATCTAGACCCACAATTTCTTCTCAGAGTAGCCGATGTTAGTTTTGTAAATTGACATAATACTGTTTATTTTAGGGTAGGAAAGCTGAGACAAATAGTAGTAAGCAAATGAGTCTTACTGGAGGGAATTCAGAGACATCTAAGTTCATCTCTGTTCAAAGGAGCTGTAGTATTTCTCTGGCAGGTGTATTATTCCAAGAGACAGAAAGGAAAGATAGTAATAAAGTTATTAATTTGCTGTGTTTTGTCTATCAAGGTCTTCAGTAATTTTTGAACATGTGTTATTCACAATACTTAAGGGGAGAGAAAAGATACTGCAGTTCCCCAAGGGATTTAACATGGAAAATCAGGATTTCTGTCTTTCATGTGACCTGTTGTACTTGTCTTCTGTGGGTGCTGTTCTCAGAAGTTTTGGTTATGGAACTGACAGCCCAGAACAGTGTGGTGATATGTCTCTTACTGTTAGTTCAGGTTTGTCAGGAAAGGAGATACTGCCTTCAGAGGAATGACAGTCTAGCTGTTTCACTGCCCATCTTCTCAGTGCTTAAAAAAGCAGCATAATTCTGAAGAAGTAATCTTTTGGTCATGGAAAATTCCCCCAGCCTACTTTTCTGTATCAATAACACTTTTTTCTGTTGTTTGTGATGCTTTCTGTGGGCAGATTTTTTCTTCTATATTCACATGTGGGTCTAACTTCCCATGATGGGTGTTCTTTGTTTTTGGTTGGGTGGAGGGCCTTGTCCACCCCCTGATTTCACAGATAATGAGTATTATTCTCTAGTACCTAGGTTCATGTAGTTTCTGCTGTTTATACCATGGCTTTGCATTTATCTGTTCAACAAGTAGTGTTTTATGCACTTTGGTTTCTCTCTCAAGCTTACTTTTGAAAAACAGCTCTTAAAATGAAGTCTCACTCAATTCAGAGGTTTATAGAGGAAAGCTAAAAATAACTGGGGTTATTTGGCTGATGTCTTGCTGCCTGAATTCACTAACTGAATTGAGTGCTGTTGTGGCTTCATAGGTGCCAGGTGCTTCTGAATTGTAGATTTCTGGGAGATCTCTGTTAGGATGCTTCAAGGTTTAAATTTCTCATTGCTGCAGGCCATCATTTGTTTGCTCTTGTTTGAAATTGTTTGTGAAGTGTGATGGCAGAGAAGATTCCTTTCCAATGATGATGTTCTCTACCTTATCACTTAGAGAATTACCTGGGAGTTTTGAGTTTCATTCTAGGCTTGGTTGAGTCTTTTCTGTTGGAGAGTTTCTTTATCTTCTTACTTTATTGTCTCTAAATTAGGGGCAATGCTCTACTTTTCCCCCACTCTTTCTCTTTTTATTTTGTAAGATTCTGAGTATGAGAACTCTTGCAGTACAAGGTTGGTCATTGGAGACTTTAGGCATTACCAAATACTGACAAATGACACAAGGATTTTGCTAGCACAACAATGTTTTGTGAACAAAAATGTTCCTACTTTTTTCCAAGCTGTTTGTAATGCTGCTGCTTTTTGCTGTTGTTGCTGTTTCCCTGTTTTGATGGTTTGTTTTGTCCATAGGCCCTACTCTTGGTGCTGAGAGAGAGTCACCGCACAAGAACCGTTTTTAGGAAGGTCGGTGGATTTGTGTACGTCACATCTTTACTCGTTGCCATGGAAAGATCTTTGTGCTCACCACCTAAGAATGGCTGGGAAAAAGTAAACCAGAACCAAGTGTTTGAACTGCTTCACACTGTGTTCTGCACATTGACTGCAGCCATGCGCTATGAGCCAGCCAACTCTCACTTCTTCAAGACAGAGATCCAGTACGAAAAACTGGCAGATGCTGTTCGATTACTTGGCTGCTTCTCAGACTTGAGAAAAATAAGCCCCTTGAATGTCTTCCCTTCAAATACACAACTATTTCAAAGACTTCTGGATGATGACCTAATATCCCTGGATTCTGTGTCACCCACTCTAAGACACTGCAGCAAACTTTTTATTTACCTCTACAAGGTAGCAACAGATTCTTTTGACAGGTATGAACTTTGCTGTTTTTTTTCTTTTCTCCTTTCTGTTAGTATTCTCACACTCCCTGTTTGCCCCACACCAGTGTTCCCCAAAATAGTTTTCTTCAAATATCTTCATTGCAAGCTTTTGTATTTGTGTTTTAATCTATTTCTTTGTTAATTCACTCCATTGAGAGGAATCTAAGGTGTTAACATCTGACCAAGTAATGACTTAGCTTGCTATGTTCTCCAGGGTTTGCAGCATGCTCTCTAATGGTGTATGTTTTTATCATGGCAGCAGTTAAGATTGAGATAGCAGTTTATGGGTATATTTGATGTGTTGAAGCAACCTGTTGGTTGATAGGCAGACAGGTTGCATTATCATAGATATCACATTTTTATACTTTTATTAAGTGAAATGAAAATTTGGTTGTTGAATATTACACCTTAACTTCATGTTTCCTTTGATATGGAGCTTTAAATTAAGTGATTAGATAATACTATGATTAATGTAGAATCACAGAATCATTGAGGTTGGAAAAGACTCTTAAGACCAGGTCTAACTGTAAGTCTGGCACTACCAAGTCCACCACTAAACCGTGTCCTGAGTGCCACACCTTTTAATGACCTCCAGGAATGATGACTCAACTACATCCCTGGGCAGCCTGTTCCAATGCTTGATAATCCTTTTGGTGAAGAAATTTTTCCAGATATCAAATATAAACCTCCCCTGGTTCAACTTGAGGCCATTTCCTCGTCTTACCACTGGTTATTTGGGAGAAGAGATGGACACTCTCCTGCTATGACCATCTATGAAGTAGTTGTAGAGAGAGATAAGGTCTCCCCTGAGCCTTCTTTTCTCCCTGCTAACACAAGACTCACGTCTTGTTTTAGATGGATTTGCATTTCTTTAAAGTTCTACCTAGTCAGCAAATTACTGTTTTTTGAAATTTCACTGTGAGGCACTCCTAGATTTAAAGAACTAGAATTTAAGTTATAATGAGATTCAAAATAAAGAGAAATGTGTCTCTAAAGGTTGGTTCAAAATGACAACAAAACTTTGTGAAGTATGTGTTGAAAATCGGCTTCTCTTAAAGTAGTTTTTGCCTGTAATTTAAGGTACAAAATATTAATCACAGACCTAAGCATCCTATCTGGGACTTTGAAGCTATTTTTCACCCCAGCTGTTGAATGCATATGACCCTGTTTTAGTAAGATGGCCATCTAGTCAGTCAAACACAGGGTCTGATTTTTCCAAGTGTTGGAGGTATGGCTGTGTATGTCCATACATTAATAAAGCTGCCAGCTAAGCGACAGTTACTAGTAAAGTACAAATTTCATCTTCTTGTTAAAAACATTTTGCCTCCAAAGCAGCAAATCTTAATGCTTTTCTCTTCTTCAAAGAAAATAAAACATTAAAAAAAACAAACAAACCACCCCTTTCCCCAAGAAAAAATAAAAGCCAACTTCAGAAATCGATTTATTTGATCTCAATTTAAAGTAATATTAAAGCATTCAGGTAGCAGGAGAAAAATCTGTATTAGGAATGTGTTACATGTACTGTGGAAGTTATAACACTGGCTAACAGTAGTAGGAAACAATGTGGTAAGTAAATACCGTGGTGATGTTGCTTAAGATACCTCATTAAGTTCCCTTTTTTTTGGCTGTAGTTTTTGCAATGACTGCTATTTTCCTTCTCTTTTTAATTTTCTGATCATCATTCATTGCATAGTTTACATTGACTTTATTTCTTACTTCTGTTGGTTATACTTAATTTACTGAAGCTTTCTCCTTACTTACTTTCTCCTCTGGATTTCTGCTGTTCTTGTTCTGTTTTGCTGGTGTCAGTAAATCTCTGCAGAGCAATGAACAAGCAGTGCAGAGTCACACCACAAGACCAGTGCACACTTTGCATGTCTGTGTGTTCACCTGAGGCTGTCATTCAGTTTGTCCTTGTCATGTGTGTTTTTTCTGAAGGATGGATCCTAGTAACGATTTTATTGCTGCTTTGGTAAAACTAACGAGCTTATGGCCTCTCTGGTTTCTTCTCTAACCTCTCTGTCCTACCCCTGTCTGTTTTGTCTGTAGTCGTGCAGAACAGATCCCTCCTTGCCTGACAAATGAGACTTCTCTCCCCTCTCCTTGGGGTACGCCAGCTTTGTCCAGGAAAAGGTACCGACCCTTCCAAGAGAAGTTGGTCTCACTTCTGATTTTTCTCTCTTGCTGTTGTGTTTCTTAGTTTGGGGGGAGGGATGTTTCTCTCAAGTTGCTGTTTTGTTCTGAGGTGTGCATTTTCACTTGTGTGTTCACTGGATAAAATAAATGTAAAGGCATGTTTCATAGTGAATCCTAGGCAGTGATGCTAATGGATGAGATTAGAGACATCTCCAGACTCCCAAAGCACTTAAAGTTAGGTTCATGATTCAAAACCAAATAAAACCTAGTATAAGAAATGATCTAAGGGAGGAATGCATGACACTCTCAGGAGCAGTTCAAAGACATTCAGGCTCTGCTAGTAGATCAATGAATACAGAAGGATTTCTTTTTTCTTGACTAATTTTTCAAGAAAGCATACTTTTGGTGGAAGGTGAATGGCTTGTAAAGGTGCTCATTTGTTAGTAATTGCAGAGAATAAAAAGGAAGGAATGAACCTGTCAGTACCTGACTACCAAATGATGTAGCGACATGCTAAATTAAAAGGTTTGAAAAGAAAGCACAAATGGCTCAATTCAGCAATTCTAGCACCTACTTTCACTCCCAAGTGACTGTCTTCTCTTATGCATCTTAATGTGTCTGGTAGATTTTAATATTTTTTTTTTAAATAAAGGTTGCTGTCTGAACAGCGTTACTTACGGGCTGGTGCAAATGATGAAACAATTTTTTTTCTGGAGTCCCCAGGGAAGGGAGTAGCCCTTTGCTATCTAAAGGTGCAACCCTGTGAAAGAGACAGAGTTATCTCAGGTGGAGCAGCCATGTGTGGAAAATATGGTCATTCTTGCTTGGTGTACTGCTTAAAATATGCCATCAAACTTCATGGTTGGAATGTAAAATACTTTGCAGAGAAAAACAACCAAAGATGCTTTTGGAAACTGCTTTGAGAGGAATATTTATACTCAAGCAGATTACTTTTTTTTCTTTCTTACTGAGTGATATTATCCAAGTCATAGCTGGGTATTCTGCAGGGAGTGGCTTGGACAAGGCCACTTCCCCAGTAACCCAGAACCTCTTAGACTGTTATTTCCTTTCTTTTCTAACACTGAGGCATTTAGAAAGAAACAGCATAGTTTACAGAGAAAAACCTTAGCTGTCACAGTCCCTTCCCTCTCATTTACTCTGAAGAAACTTGTAAGAAAACAGTGTTTCCTGTGGAGGCTCTTCACAGCTTCAGCCCTGACATTAACCTCTAGTTAGAGGTTGTCCATTCCTTTGCTATATTTTACTGTTCTCCCAGGTGTATCTGACAGGGCTGCTCAGGTTCACTGAATTACTCAAACACACAGATATGCAAAGGTTTGCAGCAGAACACAAGCAGTGCCTGCCAAACAGGAGCTGATTCCAGGGTGTGATGAATAAGAGTGCCAGATGGCTGGTTGATGCAGCCTGGAAAATTAAAATATAAATATAGCTATATATGAATAGATATCTTAGGCTTCCCTCGGTTTTTTTTGTAGTGCTGAAAATGCAAACAGTTACTTGAAAACCTGAGGTAAAGATTGGGTAGTTTAAGAAGTCATTATCCCTGTGGGGTGCTTTGGACCATTCAGGTAAGCAGCAGTACAGTAATGTAGGTACTTGCTGGGATCAAGTGCCTTTGAAATAGATTTTCACAAACAAAAAAGGCCTTTGGGTTATAGCAAATTGTGTAAGGCTCAAAGCAGAAGTGGACAGAAAGAATGATCGTGCTTGCCTGAGTGACTTTCAGATCCTTTCTGAAAAGCATGTTTTCAAGTTAAAAAAGTAGGACTAGGCTTTCCAAAAAGTCTGTTAGAACAGCTGTCTGCTTTCTCACAGCATCATGTTTGTCATTCCTGGTGAATTCAGTGCCAGTAGCTGTGATCTTTCTACTTTCAAAAATCAGCAGCTTGGGGTTTGTAGTCTAATATTATTTTTTTCTCCTTCAAAATGTCAGATACGGTCAGATTCTGTCGAAGGTGACTCTTCCAAGAGAAGTGTTTGCTCTTCTCTTACAGTTTTCTGTCTCCTTTGCTTTGCATCCCTGGGATCTCCCTTGTTGTTGTGGCCTGGTTTTCTACCTTTTGACTTGTAAGACAGATGCCTGAGGGAGAGCTCTGTGTTGTTTGGCTAAAAGAGCAAGCAGACGCTGTGCACACAAATAATTCTTATAAATAAAAATAGTACAGTTCTAGTTTTTCACACATTCTAGAACAGTTTTGGATGCACTGATATGCTAATATTCTCTCTCAGACATGTCTGTCACTTCTCAAAGCTGTACTTCCCTGGGGAGTGCTGCCCTCCAACTGTTATCCTGTAAGGAAGCAGAGTAGGTAGTACATGGCAGTACATGGCTGTCCTCCCTGTTTCCTGGAATGTATTATTCTTCCACACCTGTATAATTTCAATCAAGAACTACTGCTTTTTTTGTTGTTGTAAATTTTGGAAGAAAAACTTACCTTGGGCCTGACAGGGTAAAGTAAAGAATAGCTTTGACTTTGCAATGCTTTGAGCCATTGTTTTGTAAAAATTTGGATGGCAATCACTCTTGGGGAATGATATGCAGAGGATTTGTCTACAGTAAATCTAACTTAATTCTTTCTTTATCAAAATGCTGTTATAATTCTCATCGAGAGTCGTAGCTAATTATATAACTAAAGTTTTAATTTCTCTTCAATTATATTTTTAGTTAAATTAGACAGATTAGACATACAGATGTATGTCATCTTGTGTACACTGCCTTTTTCCATTGTCCACTTCTTTTCTGCTTCATTCAGGGAGTTATATAAAGAATGTATCACTATGGCTAAATTAATTTATTCCAGGTTCCACAGTGACCCACAGACCTATAACGTTTAATTCATATTTTGGCAGGATTTAGTAAGATCTGTTTTTCTTTTTTCTGCCTAAGAGATCTTTATGAACTGGTTTCTTTCCCCTGATACAAGTATTCCTTATATGGAAAAATTAAAAATAGAAGGTATTTTAAAACTATGTGAAAAACTTTCAATAATGTATGCATTAAGGACATAATTCTTCCTTAGATTGCTAACAGGAAGCCTAGTCTTGAGTGTATTGCTTTTTCAGTTGTATGGAATGTTGAAGTCCAGGTGGTTTGAGACCAGGATCATATTTGTGTTTGTGACTCACACTGAGCAATGTTTTTGTTATGCTCTCTCTCTGTACTCCCATGTTATAACCTCACATTTTACCTAATGAGGTGGATGTGATGGATAGTGCAGATCAGTGTGCTTAGAAGTAAAATTTGTACTTTATAGTGGACAGAAGCTTTACCTTCAAGAATGTCTTGGACTGGAATTTCAGTAGGCTGAAGAGAATTCTTGAATACAAATGAATACTTAGCTCTTAAATTGCATGCTGTAAAACTTGTGTTGGGATGCTCAAGGTGACATTGGGAAGAGGCTGCAGTGTTTTCCTTCAGCCAAAGAGCAGTGCTGTTAGGATGCATGAGAAACAATTGCTTGCATTTCAATCTCTGCATTAAGACAGAGGAAAGACTTGAGATAACACCTCTCTGTGGTGGTATTTACCAGTTGTTATCCTGTTCTTAATTCCATTTATTTTTAAAGAAACAATGAAGCCTTCCTTACCTGCCAGATGTTTGAATAGGTGGTGAGGCTGACAGAAAAGTTTAGAAAATTAATGGCTAAGGTTTGTAAAAAACTAGAAAAATTCATTTAGGAAGATCTTTTTCTCAGTGGTTCATTTCAGCAGAACTGCCGTATTATTTTCTGTCTGCTGTAAGCATTAGCTGAATGAGTAAAGCATCAGTAATCTAATTTCCCTTTAAAAACTCTTTTGAACAGTGCTCTTGGGTCGTTCAGGTGCCAAGTTTTTGCTGATCTGGCATAAAGCTTTTCAATAGGAACCTTTTTACTGGGACATTATTTTTTGAACCTGTTTGCCAGCCAGCACAAGATTGTGCTGTACTTCCTGTTGTCCTGTCTTAGGTTGGATAATCCAATGTCCCAGCCTTCCCCCACAGATGTGTTTCTTGCTGGGGGATTGGGCTTGGTGTCTGTGTTTAGGAGAGGATTGCGTTTGCTGCCTTCCTCATCTCCCATCTATGTCCCGGGAGAAAGAGATTGGAAGTGTCTAATGGATGATGCACAGTGAGTCTCTGAGCATTACATGTGTCAGGGTTTGGGTAAATCTCTGTCCCTGAGAACAGTAGAGAGGAAATGCCTCTTTCAATTGATTTGATAAGAAGAGACCCTTTTTTTAAAATTTCTGTATTCACTTCTTGTAAAACAACAGACAATATGTGATCAGCAAGAAAAATTGTTACACAGTTTGTTCTATTTCTTCTTGCAAATAAGTCTATATGATAAATACTGTGAGAATATGGGTGGTTTGGGTTGGGGTTTTTCTGGATTTGTGTTTTTTTTTTTATTGTGGGGGTTTCTTGTGTGTTTTGTTTTTCTTTTTTGTGGTGAGCATGTGTCTTTTGATCTCGCCTTTGCTTCTAAAGCACCATCTTGAAAGCATATGTTCAGTAAGCTGCTCATGCTGTTTGTGTGTTGAATCCTTTGCTGAAAGAAGAATGGCATCAAGCTGATCTCTCCAAGACTTTCACTGAGGAACATGTCTGCATTTCTCAGGACAAGTGTCTGCTTCTAAGTCAGTGTGTCAAAGCCTCTTTTCCCTGGATCTTAATGTAAAGCATCTTAATGTAAAACTAAATTGTCATAGCAGTCATGGAAGGACTGAGAACATACAGATTGCTGGCACAAGTCTACACAGAGACTACCTTTCTATTCCCATGGGCTAATCAGAGATTGCTGAGAGTTTTGTGATAGCACATTTTATAATCAGTTGTTAATGAAAAGGAAATGGGGGGAAACATATTCCAAGCTGAATTCATCCCTCAGAACAGGAGCAGAGGTAGGTTGCACGCTGCACTTGTGTGCTGCCACTGCAACTAGAATAAAAAGAGGGAGGCAATAAAGACAACCTCTTAAGTTTTTCAAACTGTGTAGCACCTGGGGAAGAGACTTCTGAGTTCAAGAACAGTTGAGAAATTGAAACCCTTCCAGGTTTTCCTTAGGGAAACATGCCCAACAGGTTTGACAAGAGGAACACTTGGTCTGTCTAACTGAGGAAAGAGAAAGGAAGGAGGAGTAGCATCTATAGGCCAGTACACTTTTACAGCTGTTTGAAAAATGCAGAGCTCCTAATAGATGGGTGTTGTAACCATAGGATGTTTTCTATCCTGCAGGCACGCATATCATTCTGTTTCAACACCTCCTGTTTGCCCTCAGAAAAACCTAGCTGATGTCAAACTCCAAACAGGACCCACGTCCATCCAAAGCTCTGATGCAGTCATTATTCACCCTGGTGCTATGCTTGCAATGCTGGATCTTCTGGCCTCTGTTGGATCAGCTACACACCCAGAGGTAGGGAAAAAAAAACTGTGGTCTTCAGCTTTGAGGCTGACTGGAAAAGTGGAGGGCTGTGGGAAATAGGAAAGCTGATGATGTCCTCCCAATTTGTGCTGGAAAACTACTGTATTTCACAGACTATTTGAGTTGAATAACTGGTGACTTTGAGGTCTGATTGGAATTGTTTTATTTAACAGGTTTTGTTTTGTTTGTCTCTTCAAACTCTTGGTAGCAATATAAATTGAAAGAAAGGTCTGAAGTGGCCATCAGATAAGTTTCCCAACACTGTGATTAATTCATGTTTTCCCTGATGTATCAGAAGTTAATGCACAGTATAAGGAGGACACAGGATTGAACATTATAGCTCAGGGTATATGTGCTGTTTGAAATAGCTGGAATATGTTCTAGTTCAAAATTGTACTGTCTGCTTTGTATGATTTCCAAATCAAAACATCTACTGATGTTTTGTGTATGAAGGATTTGTTGGACATTTTTTGAGTTTGCTTATGTAATTTTTTGTTTGAGATGTCTTCCCCAAAGAATGCTGTTTATTAAAAAAAAAGAGTTCTGAAAGCTTGCAAGAATTACTAGACTTGACGCCTCTTTCTTGGTCTCTGCTGGTGATGAGTGTGGTGGTTTTCTGTCTTCACAGCATTAATTTGACAATTATGTTGTATGTATCTTCCGTTTTGTACAGATTATGATGGCAGGGAGCAGACTGACACCCCTATAATCCAAGGGGAAGTGGTTAGCAACCTGATACACCACTTAGACACACAAATCCATGGGGCTGATGGGAACCACCCAAGGGTACTGAGGGAGCTGCTGGAAGTGCTCAGTGAGCCACTTCACATCATTTACCAGCAGTTCTGGCTAATCAGGCAGGTTCTAGTTGACTGGAGATGAGTGAATATGTTGTCCATCTACAAGACTTGGCAGAGAGAGGATCTGGGAGCCACAGGCCCATCAGTGTGACCTCAGTGCTGGGGAAGGCTGTGGAGCAGATCATCACACAGCCTAGGATGCAGCATGTACAGAACAGTTGTGGAACCAAGCCCAGCCAGCATGGCTTTATGAAAGGCACGTCCTGCTTGACTAACCTGCTCTCCTGTGACAAGGTGACCAACTTAGTTGATGAAGGAAAGGCTGTAGATGTTTTGACACCATTTCCTACAGCATTCTCCTGGAGGAACTGGCTACTCATGGCTTGAGTGGGTGGACTCTTTGCAGGATTAAAAACTGGATGGCCAGGCCCAGGGAGTTACATCCATCTGTCAGATGGTCACCAGTGGTGTTCCCCAGGACTCAGGGGTACCTTCAGTCAGTTTTCAGTCCAGTAAGTAATAGGATGAGAGGAAATGAAGTCAATTTGTGGAAATGAAGTCAAGTTGTGTCAGGGGAAGTTTAGGTTGGTTATTAGGATAACTCTACACTGAAAGGGTTGTCAAGCATTGGAACAGGCTGTCCAGGGCAGTGTTTGAGTCACCAGCCCTGGAGGTATTTAAAAGACAAATAGGTGTGGCACCTGGGGACATATTTTAGCCGTGCTGGGTTAAGAGTTCAATTCAGTGATCTTAAAGGTCTTTTCCAACCTAAACGATTATACATTTTTATGTTAAGTTACTAGGAATAGCTTAGCAGTCACAAAAATAAGAGTTCTTAGTTCTCTCTAACGTGACTCTTGCTGGTGAAAAGTAGAGCTTAGCTTAACCATTGTTTTTGTTGACAATAGTTGTGGTAATCCCTCATATAACTCATTGCCCTCTTTTGTAAAGAGTGTTTCTTCATACAGATGTGCACACCCCCTCCCCCCAAGCACACAAGTGTGTGCACATGTATTTAAATATAGGTAATTTTGTGTATTTATTGCTAATGGTATTTTCCTTTTCATTATTATGCATAAAGCCTTTCTTCTGTTTTCCTTCTCGGTTTGCACTTTCTCAAGCTGCATGCTGTTCTCTTTTTCAGCATGCACTGGATCTCCAGCTGGCAGTGGCCAACATCCTGCAATCTCTGGTGCACACAGAGAGAAACCAGCAAATCATGTGCGAAGCCGGGCTCCACGCACGACTTCTACAAAGATGCAGCGCTGCTCTGGCAGATGAGGACCACTCCTTGCACCCACCACTCCAAAGGATGTTTGAAAGGCTGGCCTCTCAGGCTCTGCAGCCCATGGTGTTAAGGTCAGAAGGATAGCCCTGAAGTTCAGTTGGATTGATTCCTGCAGCCTCCACTGTCCCTGGCTCTCTGTAAATTACTTAGAATGGTAGAGAGGCCAAGTGACCTGATGTGGTAGTGATAGCATAAGGTCCTATTTTATTTCTTATCAAATATGTTGTCTCTTGACAAAAAGAGACCTTTCTTACCAGGACCTGTAGTGAAAGAACCAGGGCCAGGGGTTTTAAACTGAAAGAGGCTGGATTTAGATTGGCCATAGGGAAGACATTTTTTACTGTGAGGTTGGTGAGGCACTGAAAAAGGTTGTCCAGAGAAGCTGTGGATGCCCGCCCATCACTGGAATTGTTCAAGTTCAGGTTGGACAGGCCTTGAGCAACCTGGTGTAAGTGAAATCTGTACCAGCCCACAGCAGAGGGCTTAGACCAGATGACCTTTAAAGGTCCCTTCCATCCTGAGATTCTGTGATGTCAGCTGTAATAAGGAATTTAATTGTATTATCTTCTATGGATCACTGGCTGGCTGACCTGCAGCCGGGACAGCTGCTCGCTTCAGTTCAGTGACACGCAGCTCTGTCAGAAGGGATTCTGCAAGGAGCACTCCTGCTGGTAGTCACATCATGGGGACTTAAGCTTCCCTAAGTAGAGATACTGATAGCCTGGGTAGCTCTATATAGAGATACTGTAGTTATCTAGAGATACAGGTGTTGATAGCTGTGAAATGATTCCCACAACCAAATAGGACACACAGATAAAGCAAAGCTGAGGTCACTTCTGCCTCTCCAGAGGAGTTCAGTGTGCTGAACGTGCATCACTGAGTGTCCTGGTGTTCTCCTACAGGATGCAGCAGCCTCCTGCCAAGTCTTGAGAATGAAGAGAAGGGAATTGAAAGATTTATCAAAATTGTTTTGATTAGTTAAAACAACGTTGACTTTCGAGAGCATGTGTTCAAACATTAAATAGTTTCAAATGGATCAAATATGTTTCTTGTAATTATGCATTGGTTTATTTTCTTAGTTACAAGTTACGTTTATTGCAAGCAATTAGTGTCTTTTTAAAAAATGATATTAGATTTGGTGCCATTATAGGCAAATAAATAGAAAAAATGATTTCTAAATTTTTTTATTCTCTTTCTTAGGGAATTTTTACGCTTGGGAAATCCTTTGAATTGCGGAGCCTGGGACAAAAAGCTGTTGAAACAGTACCGAGTGCACAAACCCAGCTCACTGAGTTTTGAACCAGAAATGAGAAGTAGGTGCTGAAGTGCTAAAAATTTGTGTAAAGCATCTTTCACTGATACCCCCAACTGCATACCTATGTAAAATTTGTAGATAAGCACCTGTAAAAACCTGAGCCTACCCATCTTTATATGAATGTGAAATCATCAGAACAGTTTGATTGGAAAAGTTCTAAAAGCAGAGAGAATCTAGTAATTGTATTCAATATGTATTCAGCCAGGTAGATCCTGTATTTGTAGTTATTTAACATTACTTTTTCTCAGATACTTTCATATGCACGGCACATATCATTAAATCTGTGTAGTATCATCTCTCATGGGTTCAGTAAGGTGTCAGATAAAATAACTGCACTGTCTTCTGTTACTATCCATGAGTTGTAGAGCTTGAGAATAGCTATTCATAGTATAGGGCAGTCTCAGTAAATTATAATACAAAGAAATTATTTAAAAGTTTCTAAAGCGTACGATATTTATTGTTAAGTGTCAACTTGATCATAGTATGACTGGTTGTAATGCATAATTAAAAATCACTTAGTTGAAATATTTGAATTATTTAAAAGAAACTAGAAAGTATCCTAGATGGTACGATTAAGCATTAAGTAATGAAATAAACAAAATGAATTAACTGAATTTGTGTTATCTCATCATGTTTGGTACATTTTAAAAGAGGTGAGAAGAGATTCAACTTATCTCTTGGCCAGTAATTTATTTATACATATCTATATATATCTATATATATTTATTTATCA
>VZRZ01005482.1:671275-752447 GCA_013398175.1 Climacteris rufus
TCACATTTATATTTATCTATATATATTTATGTATCACATATTTATTTATATTTATTTATTATCAAAATTATGAAAATGTGAGTCTGGAAAGTTTTTAGCCTAGGAAAGAGAGTGCAAAGCTACCTTCTGTATGCCACCATAAATTTTACCATTTATTTTTTAAGCTAAGTTTACTGAGCCATTCTGCTGATTGAGAGCACTGAGGCTTTTAGCTCAGTGTTACTGTGTCTGAGAAACACTGAGCAGAATTTCTCCTGCCTGTTTAGTCAGGTAGCAGGAATGCATCTGAAAAGGAGCCTCTGCAGAAAGGACACTTTGCTGACATTAGGTGATGGGATGGCCTCTTGGCTTAATTTTTTGCCTTTGCCATGAATTTTCCATAGTGTGTTGCACAAGATGCTCGTCTTTCTGCCTTGGTTGAACATTTTTATAATCAAAGCAATGCTGCCCAACACATTATCTTCTGAGAGGCTAAACTAGTTGATGATGACTGACAATTCAGCTGTTGCATTGGAAGCAGTACTTGAAAAGCCCAAATAAACAGCCTGGCAGTGCCTCCCTTTTGCAACGCTGCGTTGTTTCTCGGCTTCTCCTGTAGACAGCATGGTCACCTCCATAGAGGGCCTGGGTCCTGACAGCGTCTTCGGCGTGCACGAGGACAGCCACTACCGGATAAGCAAGAGCCTGCTCAAGCCAGCAGAAGGGAGCACAGTGCCCCTGACGAGAGTCAAGTGTTTGGTGTCCATGACAACCCCACATGACATCAGGCTGCACGGGTCGGCGGTGACGCCGGCCTTCATCGAGTTTGACACGTCTCTGGAAGGGTTCGGGTAAGGTCCTGCGGTGCTCTCAAGTAACGTGGGGCACGGTGCAGTGCTTTCTTACTCTCTATTTTTTCCAAAGGAATACTCGTCATTTTTAATAGACTGTTTGAGAGCAAGGAGCAAATGAACTCCAAAGAAGAGAAAGGAATGCTTCAAGTCACATAAATTTCCACTCTCTCATTCATTAATACCTTGAAAACAAATGCTTGCTATGATGAGTTCAAATAACTGAAAAAAGGTGTTGTTAACTGGAAGCATAGCCTCAATATCATGCTTAGCTCATTTTATTCTTTTAGCACCCAGTATCACTTACTGTTTCTCTCTCTCTAATTAAACACCTGCTGAGTGAGGCACTTTATGAAGATCATGTAATATGATTTAACTGTTCGAGAGATGAAAACATGACACCATTCTCAACATCTGTTTAAGAAAAATGTTCTGTCTTTCTGGCTATAAAAATGAAATAGAAAAGCTTGGATATTTGGGAGCTCTGCTGCTCTGCATTCTCTTTTCAGCTTCGAAAAGCAAGGATACAGCTCATGTTTTCCATCTACCCTTCATATCCAATATAGTCACTTTTTTTTTTTTAAAACAAATGTTACTCTTGAGCTCTGCTCTGTCTTTCGTAAGAGAAAAGAAAATTCTTTGGAATGAAGAACTTGAAATAGACTGGCAAAATGAATTGTCACTATGGTTGCTTCAGGAGATTCAGATGTAGGTGCTGGTATTAGGCCCAAAAGTAACTCATGTAACGCAGCTGTGACTTCTTGTAATTTCAACAAGTCACCTAAGAAGGCTTCTATAATAAATTGAAAAAAAATCTAAGAAGTTTTTGGTTTGTTTCAAAGTGCCAGGAATGCCATTCATTAATTCCATAGTTGGCAGACCCTTGCAAGTTACCTACTTAGAGAGAACTTGCTTGTAGTACCATTGACCACAGGGGATTCACCCAAAGAACATTTTCAAGAGAGAGAAAGTAGTATGTAATGACAACTGTGATCAAAAGAAAAATAGTAGTGACCAGAACCCTGGACTGTTGTTGCTTTCAAGATGAGTGGCCAAGTTAACTCTTTATAGAGAGAACAGAATAACTCCTAGCACTGTCAGTAATTCAGCTACAGTGTATTTAAACTAGTGTAAATATCAACAAAATGATGATTCTGAGCAAGTAAAACAGCCATCATCTTGCCTCCAGTATGAGTAGAAGAACCATAATCTTGCCTCCAGTATGACTGTGTATTCCAATTGGAATCTGAACTCCATTTCAGATAGGCTGGTCACTGGAGCTGTCTGGACACTTTTAGTACCTAAGGGAGGTCCTCCTTGTACTGATTTCCATTTGTCCACAGCATCAGTGGCTCTTGTAAGAACTAATGTAGCAAGTTGGTGGAATATGATAGTGGTGTTAGAGCATGCTTTCTTTGAATAAGAACATCATAGTTTGAATTGGCAGATCCTTTGACTCTTTAGCGGATCCAGTCTCTTTAGAGAGCTCAGAACAACTCAAAGGCTGCACCAAGATATAGATGCCCACAAGGGAGCATCCTGTGCTATAGAGCCATGTGGACATAAGGCTCTATGCACCAGACATACACTGCAAAAGCTCTTTGTGCTTGAGAAGTAATTTCTATTTTTCATTACTACATAAAGTCGCAAAGTGTGTGTGCTTACAGTATATTTTCCTGGGCTATATTTTGTTTGTATTGAATTCCACTTATATTGACTTTTATAAACTCCAGTGAGTTACTGGTCTTCTGTTTAACAGCTGCCTGTTCTTGCCCAGTCTGGCTCCCCACAATGCACCTACAAATAATGCTGTTACAACAGGACTTGTTGATGGTGCAGTTGTGAGTGGAATTGGAACTGGTGAGTATTCCAGTATGACTGGTAAAAGTGTCTTGTATCTGATGTTTAGTTCACTTATAATCCTTTGTTAGCCATGAACTGATAGTATGGTGTTGGATGTTGTGCACTCTTAATTGAGAACTTCTTATGTCTTCTGTGTGTGTGTGTTTCTGTTTCCTTTTGCCCGCAAGACAATGAAAAACAATATAAAATATAAACGTTTCATTGCTTTAAAATGCAAAGCTTTAAGTAGAAGGTTCAATTGTAGTCAAGTGAAGCATATGAATAATGAACCCAGATGCATTAAGGAAAAGTTGAGGTAGTAATGTGAAGAGCATAGGAAATGAATTGTAATGCTCTAGTTGTGACTTTGTTCTGCTGGATTCTTGACAGCATTTATTACAGGTGTAGCTGCACACACCGTCACAAAAATCCCATTTAACTTGTTGTGCTATTGCTTTTACGTGTTATCGTAAGCTCTTCACCCTGCAGGAATCTGCTGTGCTGTGGGATTAATTGAACATAGTCACTTAGTTAAAGTTTAGTCTAAAAACTAAGGTGAAGGTATGATGGAATTAGTGGGAGCATGCTAGGAGATTAAATGGAGTCAGATGTCTATGGTAGAGGGATATTCCTCAACAGAGGCTTCTTCAAAAACATATCTGGTATCAACTGAGCTGATGTGAGAAAAGGAGGAACAGGAACAAGTAAATATTCTAAGTGCTACCTACTGTAGCTCTGTCATTTTTTTTTCTTTCGTTTTTAGGTGAAAGATTTTTCCCACCACCATCTGGTTTAAGCTACTCCACTTGGTTTTGTATTGAACATTTCAGTACACCTCCTAATAACCATCCTGTGAGGCTCCTCACTGTAGTGAGGCGTGCAAACTCCTCGGAGCAGCATTACGTATGCCTTGCCATTGTCCTCTCAGCAAAAGACCGCTCACTGATTGTTTCAACTAAAGAAGAATTGCTTCAGAATTATGGTAAGGGTTGTGTCATGTCACCAGCTAATGCTGACAATACTCTGGGGATACAACAGCAAGTTTATTTTAAAAGTAGTATCCAGAAGAATTGTGTGTGATGGAACTTTTGTTGCCGCTTCACCAGTTCCTGAGGTTTTGACAAAGAAAAAATGCAACATGTAAGCATTCACGTAGAAATTATGCAGCTTTTGTAATTTCCAAAGAAGATTCAATGTCTGTATATATAGAAAAATTTTTGCCAAAACACCAAGTAGTATATATTCAAAGGAGAGATTACATCATTGATTCTGAAAGGTTTTGCCTTTTGTTCAACTTGTGTCATTCATTTTAGATGTCATCTCTTGAGGTTTGAGCAAATTTTCACTGTCTTTGCTTTGAAAAAGTTGGGAAAAAGTAAACTGACAGGTTGTGAAGTCTTTTTCAGTCTGGATAGTCCCAGCACTGGAGGCTTGTTTGAAGGCAATCAGTGATTCACTTGTTTTAATGTTTTAATGCTGTGGTCAGTTTCCAGAAACAGTTTGTATCTCTGTTCAGTATCTGTGACCAAGGGAGGAATTACAGGAGGTGTAGTGAAGATCTAATTGAAGCTGGTGATGCCAGTCAATTTGCTAGAGAGAGCTATCAGTGCACTCAATGACTTGAGGATGAGCTGTCTCCTGCCTTGTCCTCCATCAGAGCCTCCAAAAGTGGTTGGTTTTGACAGGCACATCCTGAGTCTGTGGAGGAGCTGAGAGAAGCAGGACAGCCTGCTTAGCCCTTCCCCAGACCAACACACTGGGTTACAAGCGATTATGAGAAATCTGTTGCTGCTTCTGTTCTTTACTTTTGAGTAGCAGGAACTGATAAGGAATTTCTAGAACTGTTGTTATTAAAAGCAAAACAAACAAAAATACCCCCTAAAAAAACCACAAACAGCTAGGTGGACTGTTACCATGAAAATAAGGAATATTCTAGAAACAAGGATTCACATCGTTAACTGCAGCCATGTCTTAGTAGAAGTCAAGTTCAAAATCTGAAACTTGAGAGCTGAAGAGCCATTGTGTAAAGGAGGAATTAAACCTCTTAAATTGCTAAGATACTGACAGTGCTTGCTTTCTCAGAGGACCAAGTTCTTAGAAAATGAAGCAAATTTATCTTCACATTAATTGCTTTAGTCTGCACTGGAGCTATAGTTCATATGTTTTTAGTTTTTAAACCCCTGTTATTGAACTCTCTGAAAGAGATTGGATTTGAAAAGGCTTTGTCAGAGAAGATCTGAAGGTGTCTGACTGTAAAGACTGCTTTTTAATTGAACCATGACACTTTGCTTCACTCAAGTGCTACACTGCTGTGTGTAAGTCATAGCTGGTGGTGTGTACCATTGAGTGCTGAGCAGGTGAGTACCTGAAGAACTGAGATGACATGCCCACCAACACTGGGATTGGAAGTGCTGACAGTCTGTTGTAAGAATAAGCAGGGTGATTTAAGGATCCTTCTTGTAAGCAAGAATTGTGCTCAAAGATGTTTGGCTGAGAAAAAGAACTTGAGATTATTTTTGTATCTGAAAGTTAGCTCCAAGTACTCTGCTTTTAACGTTTTCCTTGTGCTGTTTCTAAAGAAATGAGTGTTCTCCCTGTGCAGGCAGCTGTTGTGCTAAGAGGATTAATGATTTCTTTTTCTTCAGTATGAAAGAATGAAGAGGGATCTGAAAAGCTCCTGGTTTCTGTTGAAACATTCCCTGGGTTTTTGCTTTTTTTAATCTTTTTTTATTGTTGGAGGGGCTTTCAAGTAGAGTAAGGGTCATTTTTGTGATGGAATAGGGGGAGTAAAAAGTCTGGAAGTATGGGTATCATCCTCTCCACAGTATAAGAAAAGTGAAAAATAGCTCTGTGGGTTTGGAGAGACATCTATTGTTTCTTGGTGACTACTGCTGTAAAATTTTTTAGAAAAACAACGAAAGATCTTTCTGTGACTTTCCTGGTAGCATGAGACTGGAAAAATGTGAACAAACTAGTAGTTCCAGCTAAAATTTCAAAGGGAGGAGAGAAGGGGAAAAGTGAAATATAATTGTCAAAAGTCTGAACATATCCTGAGATTTTTTTTAGAGAAGAATTAAGGCAGAGAAAGAAGAGATTTGTTGCTAATACTACTAAAACTATACTAGTTGGTTGATGTGCAAGTATTTAAGGATAGTCAACCTGGCAAACTGACTATTTGGTGAAAACAGAGTGAATACTTAAAAAATTGGATTTCATTCTTTCAGTTCTTGTATTTGAAAGTCTAAAGTCATTGTTAATTGTATGACTTTATTCTTATATTATTAATTGTATTTTTGTTAATCATGTGCTTTCTTAAAAATTTGTTTTAATGTATTGCTATAGTATATTTTGCATAAATTCTGATGTCTTATTTGTCTGTTTTAAGCTCTTGTAACATTTCTACTAGTGCCCACTAACTGGTGTTTTTCCTTTAGTTGATGACTTCAGTGAGGAATCTTCGTTCTATGAAATTCTTCCCTGTTGTGCCCGTTTCCGCTGCGGTGACCTCATTGTGGAAGGCCAGTGGCATCACCTAGTCCTGGTCATGAGTAAAGGCATGCTGAAGAACAGCACAGCTGCACTCTACCTCGATGGACAGCTTGTTAACACTGTTAAGGTAAAATAAGTCTTTCAGTCCTCATTTTTACTGGTTGGACTGATTTTTCTCTCTCTGTGCATATACGTGCCCAGGAAAAAACCCACAGAAAACAGGAATAAAACAAACCAACGCCACCCTGTCCAAAAAACCCCTTGCAACAAAATAGGGAAAAAAAAAACAACAACCCAAACCAATCAGCAAAACAAAAATCAACAAGCAGATACCACATTTAGTTGCAAAGGTCAATACCGCATTGTTAGGTGGAAGAAGCTGCAGAGAGCACTGAAGAGCGCTGTGGACGTGTCCACTGAGCACAAAGTACTCCTAACCTGTAACAGGTAACCAAAGATCATTTGACACCTTGCAGGTGTGGGCCTTAAGGCAAGAAAACAAAACCTGGTGTGGGGTGTAAACTAACTAATGTTACTGTACTGCTAGAAGTAAAACAGTATGTTGACTTTCAAAGTTTCCTTTTACAGAAAGAGGAGTGTAGTAACTGGTTATGCTAATAGCTGTAGTACAGGAGCATGTATCTGGCCATCTGTCTGCCCATTCATGACTACATTCAATAGCTGGTAGCAGCTTTTACAAGGTCGATAGAAAAAACCTGTGATGTTGTATTGCCTTTACATATGAGCCAGGATAGCTTACTCATGTATTTGTTTAATTGTTTGAAAAGGGATCAAGTCTTTGCACTTTAGCTCAAAATGGTATAATTACCAAAAGGCCGAGAAGGACGAGAGAGAACACTGCCTTGAGCACCATGTTTTTAGAATCAAGATACAGCCCCTTTTAAGCACAGAATTCTTGTGTTCTCATCCCGTGTTTCCATACACACCTCCATCTTTTGATAGGCATTTCTGGTCTTTGCATTTACTTTGTGTTGAATGTTCTTCACTGTCTGTTTCAGTCTGGTGTCAGAATACTGTGCATTACATACCAATCATTTGATACATCCCACGGCTTGCAAAACGCTTCCCTAAATCCCTGACCTTGTCCCAGCACCCTTGCTCCCTCACTAACTTGTCCATGTTTTTCTCCCTTACAGCTTCACTACATCCACAGCAGTCCCAGTGGCTCTGGCTCTGCCAACCCCCCCGTGGTGAGCACGGTGTACGCCTACATCGGCACGCCGCCCGCGCAGCGCCAGCTCTCCTCCTTGGTGTGGCGCCTGGGCCCCACGCACTTCCTGGAGGAAGTTCTGCCTGCCCCGGGGGTCAGCACCATTTACGAGCTGGGACCGAACTACGTTGGGAGCTTCCAAGCAGTTTATGTTCCATGTAAGCACAGTGCACACAGCACCTGGTAACTTGGCCTGGGGTGGTGGGGTCTTGTGTGTGCGTGTTGGCAGAACAAGGTGAGAGAACATGCAGGAGCACAAAGGAAAAGCTCAATGTACATAGGAAGAAGATTAGTACCTGTTGTTGAAGAGGATGATAGAAATCCAAATTCTTGTGCTGAGATATGGTAGAAATGCTTGTATTCCTCACTTTGGTTTTAAAGAAGCTAGAGAAGCTTAAAGCTGTCATTATTCTTCCTGTATGCTATATTTGTCTGTAAAAAGTGAAATTAGAAAGGATACAAAATTTTAAAGATATGGTTATATATTCTCTTTGAATCTTGCATCTCTTGTATCATTCAAGGCAGTTTTCCTAGCAAACAGCTGTAAAAAAGCTGGTTGTTATAGGCAGAGATGCAGAATTACCAAATGCTTCTCTGGTTTATATTGTTTTGTTTTCCTTCAGAAGGGAAGGGAAGTGAACAGCCCTTAGGCTTGACAATAGTACATCTCAGCTATTTGTAAAATCATTCTTCTATACCTATTCTGCTGTATACATTGCTTAAGATTTTACTCTTGAAATTGAAAAGAGAAACGGTTCTATTACTGAAATGAACTTCTGTTTTGTCTTTTAGGTAAAGATTCAAAGTCTGAAGGAATCAATCCATCACCAGTATCTTTGGTACCAGAAGAGAAGGTCTCCTTTGGTCTCTATGCACTGTCAGTTTCTTCATTCACAGTGGCAAAAATAAGGAAAGTTTACAACAAGTTGGATAGCAAAGCTATTGCCAAACAGGTATGTTGGGAAACCAGTTGGTTTATGTGTATGAATTTTTCCTTTCTTGTTGGGGAAGATGAAACAGAAAAGCCTTATAAATATGATTGCCTGGCAAAAGATGCTGAGAATATGGAAACTATAAGCGAGATTGAAATGAAAGTATGCTTTGAGATACCAAGCCTTAGTTACTGAACAACTAGAAAGCAATGATATGGCCAGCTAAAGGTAATCCCCTTTTGATTGAACAATACCCTCTGCTTGCAGACAGGTCCAAGGGTCAGAGCAGACCCCAGTAACTTGGCAAAAGGGGTCCAAAAAGTAGTTTTTAGGGTTTAAAATGTAACGCAGTATGGTAATGTAACAATTCTTATAGGGTGTATGTAAATGCTATAGGATTTGTATCTTCTACTAGATTGGTTAATGAAAATTAGAATATTCAACACAGAAGAAGATTTATTGTAAACAAGAACCTCGCTCTCTTACTCTCTCTTGCTCGCTTGCTCTCTTATGCTCTCTCTCTCTCTCTTGCTTCCTGCTTTTCTGGCCTGCTTGGAGCTGTGGCTGGCAGCTCCAAGCAGGTCCCCTGTACCCACGCCCTTCACAATAAACCTCATGCTCTAACACCTGACTTCAGAGATCTCTCATCTCCATCCGTACCGACTGCCTAAACCAACCAACAAAACCCACAGATGCTACAGATCCTATGCTTTCTTTTAATTTATTTCAAGACAATTTGCTCAATACAACCAGGAACAATAATGTTGTTGTCACCTAGTCAAGTCCCCCCTCCTGTGGGCAAGGACGCCTTTCACTATACCAGGTTGCTCAAATTACATTCCGGCCTGACCTTGAATGCTTCCAGGAACTGAGAATTCACAGCTTCTCTAGGCACTAGATGGCCAACCCAGTGTCCTTCTGTGGTGGGGTGACTACATCAGTGGACAAGGGAAGGGTTACAGATGTCATTTATCTGGACTTCTGTAAAGCCTTTGACATGGTCCCCCACAACATCCTTCTTTCCAAACTGAAGAGGTGGATTCAGTGGGTCGGTTGTTAGGTGGATAAGGGAGTGGTTAGACAGTTGCATCTAGAGGATCATGGTCAGTGGCTCAGAGTCCCGATGGGCACTGGTGACAAGTGGTGTCCCTCAGGGGTCTGTACTGGGACCAGTGTTATTTAATACCTTCACTAATGGCACAGACAGAAGGATTGAGTGCACCCTCAGCACATTTGCAGGTGACACCAAGCTGAGTGGTGGTGTTGACACATCTGAAGAACAGCATGCATCCAGAGGGACCTGACCAAGCTTGACAAGTGGGTCCTTGGGAACCTCATGAGGTTTACTAATGGCACAGACAGAAGGATTGAGTGCACCCTCAGCACATTTGCAGGTGACACCAAGCTGAGTGGTGGTGTTGACACATCGGAAGAACAGCATGCATCCAGAGGGACCTGACCAAGCTTGACAAGTGGGTCCTTGGGAACCTCATGAGGTTTAACAAGACAAAGTACAAGGTGCTGCATGTTGGTCAGGGCAATCCCTGGTATCAGTCCAGGCTGGGAGTTGAGCAGATGGAGAGCAGCCCTGCCCAGAAGGACTTGGGAGTACTGGTGGGTGAGAGGCTGGACATGACCTGGCCATGTGCACTCAGAAAGCCAAATGTGTCTTGGGCTGCATCCAAAGCAGCATGGGCAGCAGGGGAGGGAGGGGATTCTGCCCCTCTGCTCTCCTCTGGTGAGACCCCACCTGCAGTGCTGCATCCATTCCAGGGGTCCCAGCGCAGGAAGGACATCAGCCTGTTGCGGTGAGTCCAGGGAAGGGCTACCAAGATGATGAGGGGAATGAGGAACCTCTCCTATGAGGAAAGCTGAGAAAACCAGGGTTGTTCAGCCTGGAGAAGGGAAGGTTTTGGCGTGGCCTGATTGCAGCCTTCCAGTACCTGAAGGGAGTCCACAAGAAAGATGGAGAGAGACTGTTTGCAAGGGCATGTAGTGACAGGATGAGGGAAAGAGCTTCAAACTGAGAGTAGGTTTAGATTAGGTAGTAGGAGAAAGTTCTTTGCTGTAAGGGTACTTGGGCACTGGCACATATTGCCCAGAGAAGTTGTGGTTGCCCCAACCCCTGCTGGTGTTCAAGGCCAGATTGGTTGAAGCTCTGAGCAACCTGCCCATGGCAGTGAGGTTAGAACGAGATGCTCTTTAAGGCTCCTTCCAAACCAAGCCATTCTGTAATTCTATGAACTTGAAATGCCCCTTTCAACCCAAACTCATTCTGTGGTCCAGTGGGATTCATTTTTAAGTTAGACTCATCTTCCTTAAACTTTGGAGACCAGAGATTTCTCTTAACTTTAGAGACTATCTAAATGATGACTGTAGTTCTGTTTTATGTTACTCTTTATTGCGGAAGGAAAATGCACAAATTACATTTAGGCTTGCACAAAAAACCCTCTTCAGCCCCTGCTTTTTTTTTCTTGTTTTCTTCAGCTGGCAATTTCTTCTCATGAAAATGCCACGCCTGTGAAGCTGCTGCATAACTCAGCGGGGCATTTGAATGGACCAGCACGCTCCATTGGTGCTGCTTTGATAGGGTATTTGGGTGAGTTGAGTGCTTGGGAATTATTATGCTTTAAAGTTATTAATTACTTGTCAATAAGAACTTAGGTCTAGAAGATAAATTGTGTAATTGATGAACGGTAATGGTGCATTGTTGTATTTATTGAACGTTTTTATATTTTATGGATATGCTATTATATTTTTTCTTTTTTTGTTCACAGGGGATGCTTGTTTCAGTTTATGTTTTATCAGTATGGAAATACGCTTAATTACCTTAGGTTATAAACTATTACCCAGTGCAATATTTCCTTCACTTCCTCTTCTGAGATGTCATACTTCTTTCTAGTGACAATCTTTTCATAATTCAAGTAATGCTAAAATGCAAATTACTTTCATATTTTCACAATTATTTCCTGCAAAAATTAGGTTTGATTATATTTTAAACTATCTTCTCTGCCTATGCTCAGGAGTAAGAACATTTGTCCCCAAGCCTGTTGCCACTACACTTCAGTACATTGGTGGGGCTGCTGCTATTCTGGGGCTTGTAGCCATGGCATCAGATGTAGAAGGGTTGTATGCAGCTGTGAAGGCCTTGGTCTGCGTGGTAAAGAGCAATCCACTGGCCAGCAAAGAGATGGAAAGAATCAAAGGTTATCAGGTAGGTAAGAAATGTCTTAAGACAGACCAGGCTGATGGAATGAAATTTCACTGTCTGTCGTTGCAGTTCCCATGGAAATTCCTTGTTGTGTTGTAAACCTGAGTTTCTCTTTTTAAGTTTCTTCAGCTCTTGGTTAATTAGCATAGGTGAGTTATTTAGGATATATTTTAAAGGAGACTTGGGTGAGAAGTTTTTTGTTAAGCCATTATGCACATTGAGCTGCTTTGCTGAAACTGAGTCTTCATGAACAGCACAGAAGAGCAGAACCAGGGCACTTAGATGATACTTTTCCTCTGATTTGGAACCCACCCCTGCAAGCCTGGGAGCTTCTGTCTCTGTGATGTGCCAGCAAGAGAGAAGGATACGGACACATGAAGAAAACCAAACAAGTGGACTACTAGAATCATCCTTTTGAGGAGACTGTACAGATTTTGCAGCTAGTGATGCTGTTTGCTTTCAAGCTGAAGACATTAATTCTCCATTGGGATGGGGAAAGGGCAGTCAGTTATGCAGAAAGATTGGTTGACTGATTTGAAAAGGTCTTCACATGAGCAATGTGTTTTATGTTTTGTGTGGAGACTGCTTTACTGAAATGGAAAGTTCTGTGGTTTGGGCTGCATATTTGCAAACCTTGTAATGCTAATGCCTGGTGTAGTTACATCAAAACACAGATCATTCCAAGCAGCCTGTTGCAGACCTTGGCTTGCTTTGACTACACAAATCTAGACAGTGTCCTCCTTGTACCATAAGCAGTCAGTATGACCTTACATTCCACTTGTATTGACATTAACAAATAGTGTGATTTGAGAGAGATTCCCAGAAATCTGTATTTCTTCAGTGTTTCAAAAAGGATGGTAAAGCTGAAAAGGCCAGTGTGTTGAGAGTTTTAACAAGTGTGTATCAGAAGCCAAGAAATTGTAATAATGCATCTGGCAAATGGTTCTTTCCCAACCCAGATGATAAGAAGTCAGAGCAGAAATGAGGACTGTGAGGTTGACATCTACAATCATGCCTAGGGCAGCAAAGGGTGTCAAGAAAAAACGAATACTTATTCAGATTTATGTTACTGTTTTTCAGTGCCAGAATTGGCACTGAAAAACAGAATTGGCACTCTGATTTGGGCATACAATGCTCTAGGCCTGCTCTATTTAAGTTTGCCATGTCCACTTGTGCTGTCCAGGAACACCACTGTTTGAGAATGTGCTGTCTTATACTGTGACTGACTGCCATGGATCTGAGAGGGGGGTGTGTGTGTGCCTAATCCTCAGGGCCTGATCCTGTCTGTGGTGTAAACAGATGTTTTATGAGCTGGAGAGTGTCCTGGATATGTTGCTTTTGTAATGGACTATAATGCCTCTTTCAAGCTTATCAAGAGTATCATCTATCATACATACTTTAAGGGCCTTCTCAAAAGGGACACAGGCATTTTATCTCTTTTCCTGTGTGCTTAGACAACATTGCTGTGTGCTCATAGGTACTAATTCCTTTTCTGTTTGCTTGTTCAAGTTGCTGGCAATGCTGTTAAAGAAGAAGCGATCCCTTCTGAACAGCCACATTCTCCACCTGACCTTTTCCCTGGTGGGAACTGTTGACAGTGGGCATGAGACGTCCATTATCCCAAATTCTGCTGCCTTCCAGGACCTGCTGTGTGACTTTGAAGTATGTAAAGCTGCACAGAAACGTGATGATGATGCTGCATAGTGATTAAGTCAGATGCTGGTAGCATACCTTGAATGTTGAACAGCAAGCTAAGTTGTTATCCTGAGAGCTTAATATTTCTTATATGTACAGTAGAACAGCTGAGCAACAATATTATTGGTAACTTTTTCTGGTGAAATGGCTTGAATCACTGCACAAACAATGGATGAGTGCCACAGGTGTTTGTGCCTTTTTTTGTTCATCGATTTCTTTTAACCTCTGTATTCTACTGGAATACATGTATCAAGGCATGAAAAATGCACTGAAAATAAAAGCAGGAGGTAAACTTTCAACATAGCACATGGGAATCACTTTATCATACATCTCCTGCAAGGTTAATAGTAAGGGAATTAAAATTTTATTTGCATGGCCTATGAAATACTGAGGTGTTGAGTTAAATTAAGGAAAGTAGCAAATTTCAGAATGAAATGCTAATGTAATAGAGGCTTTGTAGAACTCATCCTTTAGTATTTGCTCCTTTGGCATTATCTTTACCTGACACAGACTGAGTAAAAGAATTCTGACTCACATATACAAAAGTAAATAAATAGAAATGCTACCACCACTGCTAATCCATCTAGAATATGCTGACTTAATATTGCAAGTCAGTCTTGCAAAAACACTTTAGGGACTTTGTCATTTCCCTTTGTTAGATGCCTATTTGAGTATTTCAAAGCACTTCTGGAAACCTTATTTAAGAAGAAACTTTCCAAAAGCCTGAGTTTTTGGCTTAGTTGGGGTGGTTTTTTGTTGTTGTTTGGATTTTTCAATTATTTATTTTATGCTTTATTCAGAAATCATTGACCCAAACATTTCACTTAAATTGGATAAATTAGATGTTCTTACTCATGCAGAACAGGGAAATTAAAAGATTTGTTCTCATCATTTTAGATTATAAGATTAGAAGAAAAGCAAAAGCTAGAAAGCTTTTTGTTTAAGCCAGTTTTATAGAGCAGAGCACAAGTATTAATCATGCTTTGTTCAATAGCAAATCAATTCTAAGATTTGTAGCCATAATTGTGAGCTTTCTGGCTTTTATATCTTCTATTACTTCTATTGATTGAACAATTGATATTTTTTTGGTAGAGAGTCTAAATAATTTAAGTGCAGGCAGTGCTGGGTAAAAAAAATAAAATCAGGGAAGACCTTGAGTTTAATCTTGGTGGAAGGTAGTAAATTAGTTTTACAAAGACATAAACCTTCACTTAAACCAAATAAACTTAACATGGCCTTGTAAACCCCAATAGTTCCTTAGCAGTCATTGCACTGTCTGTTTAAAGTGACCTTCCAGATAGTGTGTAACTTTTTGTTTGGCTCTCTTAAGAAGTTCTCAGCATGGTATGCTTACGGAGAATATGTTTGGAACCAAGGTATGGTTCTTCAGGATCAGGTAAACAGTTATGTACATGAATGGTTTTAATCTCTTCATAACCTTTGATATATTTGTGGTTTTTTTTTTTAATCTACAAGTCAATTTGTGTACAATACATATCATTGTCTATTCTGTATTTCAGGTCTGGCTTCATGCACCCTATGAGCTTCATCTGTCACTATTTGAGCACTTCATTGAACTCCTCACTGAGTCAAGGTATGAACCAATGCAAGCTTAGTAATGGATTTACAGGTTTAGGTGATACGTAGAGGATACTCCAATTTTAAATTGCCATCTCCTCTCTTCTCTTCTTCCAGTGAAGCAGCAAAGAATGCAAAGTTAATGAGGGAATTCCAGCTCATCCCAAGACTGCTCCTGACTCTTCGAGACATGTCCCTGTCCCAGCCCACTATTGCTGCCATTAGCAATGTGCTGAGCTTTTTGCTTCAGGGCTTCCCTAGCAGCTATGACTTACTCAGGTAGCCCACATGTGATAATCCTGTCTTTCATGGTCATGCTTACACACATGAGTGTGTAACATGGAATGCTTGTGTACCAGTTTGGTTTTTTTTCTCACTCTCTGAACTAGATTGAACTAGACATAGGCAATATGTGGAAGGTTTGATTTGCAAGTTATCTTCAATTGGTATCTGGCCAAGTATGGTTGAATGCTCAAACTGGCTTAGTGTTCTACAGGTGAAAAGTGAAGGTGCTGAATTGCAGCTCCCTTGTTCATGTGAAGCACTGAGCACTCATCCTAAATGTCATTGAATATTATTTGCTATGGGCTATAAAGATACTTCTGATTAATATGCAGTTTTGATTACTATCCTGAATGCAAGGTTTAGTTCCAGGTTTTTTCTTAATCATCACTGTATAAAAAAATATTTAAGACTGTCAGATAAAGTACTATTAATTCTGACTGATGAAAATTACACTACTTACTGCAATTCATATGTACAGAAGTGTTTTAAATGCTTTAAAATTAGTTTAACTCTTTGATAACTGGATGTTTTTCATTCTCTCATTTTGTTGTAATGGAAATGGATAAAATATTGCAGGGCTTTGGGAGCTCTTTGCATATCAGTGGTCATGTTCTCAGCTTCTCATTTTTAAGTGCAATTAAAGGTATCAGAGGCCTCAACCTGAACATCTTACCTCTTTGTTTTAGTTATACAAAACAAAAAAAATATTCAAGAATAAAACTATTGATTTTATGCTTAAGTGGTTACAGAACAGGTTTTAGAATGCCTATCTGTATGTTCTTTGTTCTCCTTCCTGGAAATAAAAATGAAAAGTATTGTGTAACTTGGGAAAAGTTATACTGGCTAGGGATCATCTGAGGTTAGCTGCAGAGAAAAGAGGAATATATTGCATCTCCTTTCTTGGAGTACATCAATGTCTTGTCATGGAAAACCATGACCCTGTGTTACATAACCTCTAGCTATAGGCAGCAATGTTATTCCAGAGTTGAGTAACCACTGTTTTGATGTAGTAATTGTTCAGCTGTAAGGGTTTGAGCATGATGTTTTGCTCTCCTTTAACCGGACGTGTTCCTTTTACTAGGACTCAGTGGTATCTTCCAGTTTCCTTTCTGGAATCCTAGCATTTTCAGGATTTCAGCATTTCATTTACCTGCAGACTTGTCTGCAAAGGTTCCATCAATTACTAGAAGTTAATTTGTGTTTTGGCTGGTAACTTCAAAAGAAGACCATTTTCATCAATCTTTAGATGTGCGAAAGCTGACACTTTTTGATGTTTCCCTGTCACTGGTGTCATGGTTTTATATTTAAGGTGAAGTATTGACAGATGAGAGTGCATGTGTCATATCAATGAGTGATGTTTTTTCTGCACACATCAAGGTTTGGACAGTTCATCTCTTCCACTTTACCTACGTTTGCAGTCTGTGAGAAGTTTGTGGTCATGGAAATAAACAATGAAGAAAAGCTTGACAGTGGTAAGTATTGACAGCTTAGAAGTAGTAGAATAAAAATACTTTGTGATCTCTTTTGTGTTTGAATACTTAAAATGTAGAAATAGTATCATTAACAATGTTGCAAAATTGTTATAACTTGGCTGCTAGATAGTAGTGGGGCTTTAGTTTTCAGTATTGAGCGCAAAGCAGAGCAAAACACATTTACTTTTTTTTGTTTCCTTCATTTAACAGTGTATGGTTTTGTTCTCTTTCCTCCACTTGCTCCTTCAAATCAGCTGTGCATCTCTGCTTCTTTGTGGGGAAAAAAAAGACAAAAATTGATTACTAGGTGCATCTGCACTCCATGTGTGGAGGAAAGGAAGTAATTATTTTGAGACCATTTCTGCCCTTACTTACCTAAAAAAAAAAAAAAAAAAAGCTTATGCAATTGGATTTTCAGTCAGTCTCCCTGAACAGAAATGTTTTAGTCCCATGATGGATTTCACCCAAATAACTAGGAGTACTAGGAGTTTCTACATCTCTTGGGAATATACTAGTGCAGAGGAACAAGTGAGAGAGAAGTGTTTCTGTTCTGCAGTTTTATTAATCTGGTTTCACAAAGAACAAGGTTTAGGCAGACCACACATTCTGAAGAGGGACTTTTTGCAAGAGTATGTAGTGATAGGATAAGGGGGAGTGGCTTCAAACTGAAAGAGGGTAGTTTTAGATTGAATATTTGGAAGAAGTTCTTTACTGTGAGGGTGGTGAGGCACTGGAACAGGTTGCTTAGAGCAGCTGTGACTGCCCCATCCCTGGAAGTGTTCAAGGCCAGGCTGGATGGCTTGGAGCAACCTGGTCTAGTGGGAGGTGTCCCTGCCTGTGGCAGAGGGGTTGGAATGAGATGATCTTTAAGGTCCCTTCCAACCCAAACCATTCCATGGGATTCATCTGTATCCAGTGCCTCACCTGTTCCTTCTGAATACTTGCGCTTATCTTCTTGATTAAATGATGATTAAATGATTAAATTCGATGACTGCATTCAAAAGATGATTAAATTTGAGCTTTCTAGAAAAGAAGAGGGTATGTGTATTGGAGAGAGATCCAAACTAGTGTTTTCACGACGCACATTTTTTTTCACCTGCTAACCACAACCTGAGCTGGTTTTTGCCTACCTGGGGGCCTGAAGAACCTTCAGGGTGTGGCAGAATGGAAAGAGAAGCTTTTGAGGCAAAGGGCATGAGATTTTTAGGCTACTAGTGTAGTCAGTTTTGCTGTATTTCTGCCACAGAAGATGCTTTGTGTCTGTATCTTGTACATAAAACCTTGGCCCAGAAAGTATCCACTTATCTGCCTTCATTTTTACATGTTTCCTCAAGCTGTGTTTTTTGGGTTGTTTTTTTTTTTAATAATGTAAAAGAAGGGTCCTCCTTTGACAGCAAAAGGTGCAGGAAGAGGGATTTGAAAAATAGCCTTAAAGTTAGTCCTGAGCTGCCTGGATTGGCTGTGTTGCAGTAAGTGTGTTTTTAACTGATGATGAGCTTGGGAATCTGTTCGAAGAAAAGGAAATTAATTTTTCTCTCAATTTCTTAGATTTGGAGGGATTTGGGAAGTATCATTTTTCTTTTCTTAGGATTTCCACCCTCCCCCCAACCACTCAACTTTCAAAATGCAAAATGTTTATTGAATTGCCTTGTTACCCAGTTTGGAGAGAAGGCAGAGATGGGAAGGCGTGGTGTTTGATTTTGTGCCTCTACCTGCCAGACAGTAACCTCAGTTTAAATTTTTGCCTGAGAAGCTGTTATTCCCTTTTACCTGATCTTCAAACTGCCCAGACTCTGTGTGACAGTGATACCAGGGCACCAAGCATTTCTCAGCACCATCAAAGAGACTGCTTGCACTTCAGCATAGCTTCCTCGTGACCTGGGTGGGATCATGTTGCATTTGCTTATGTATGGAATTCATGAATAGCCTTTAAAATGCCCAAGTTCCAAAATGCTAATTTTCCCTTTTTTTTTGTTTGGTTTTTTTTCAATATTTAGGAACAGAGGATGATTTTGGAGGTCTTGTTTCAGCTAATCTTATTCTACTGCGGAACAGGCTTTTAGATATTCTTCTGAAACTTCTATATACATCTAAAGAAAAGACAACTGTTAATTTGCAGTAAGTACAAAAAAGCCTTTGAGGCAGAGAAAGAATATATATTTTTATTTCATGGGGGAAGAATTATACAGTCTCCATTCAATACACTAGTTGAATTGCATGATTTTATAGGAAGTTTTGAATGATTTATGCAGATGTCACTGAATTCCTCTCAGGTATGCTAGAAGAAATGGAACACATTGATTCATGTTGTTGTTTTCTCTTAACTTCATGAGTTGGCTATAGAGAAAATAAAATCTGTCAAAGAGAAAGCTTTTGTTTTTAGAGAAGTGGGATAGTCAGCTTCTTGTTTGATTGAGATCCAAGGGCTTCAGTGGGGGCTATCATTAGGATCATCATCCCTAGAATGCCCCTTAAAATTGCAAAAAAAAATTTCCAATATTCCCAAGCAACTCTTCCCTTAATAAAAAATAAACAACTTTCTTTTTTTTAACACCGTTTTATTAAGAGGACTTGTGAAAACTTCTTGTATGGCTCAATAAAAAGTTTTCAGTTCAGAATTCTATATTCAATTGGAGAAATCTCATGCAATGGAATAGTCCCAGGAGCTGTATTTAGTTTCTGCTTTCTTCTAAACAGTACACATTACCTGTTCTGTTTAATGAGAGTTGATAAGTGATATTTCTTGTTTGTAGAAAAGTTAACTAAGAATTCATTTAACTCTTTGGTAGATCTGAATTTGCTCTCGAAGTTTGCCCTGCAGTGGAGTACATTGAATTTTGCTATCTAGTAGGAAACTAATTACTGTAAAATGTGACTTTTTTTTTTTTTCCCTGTCTTTACTTAGGGCTTGTGAAGAACTGGTCAAGACACTGGGTTTCGATTGGATTATGATGTTTATGGAAGAACATCTGCATTCCACCACAGTCACAGCAGCCATGCGAATTCTTGTGGTCCTGTTGAGTAACCAGCCCATCCTTATCAAGTTTAAGGAGGGTCTCAGTGGTGGAGGCTGGCTTGATCAGACAGATTCTGTCCTGACCAATAAGATTGGCACTGTGCTAGGTAGGCATCTCAGCCCCTTGGGACTCAGGGATTTCTGGGAGCACCTGTTCTGGTGTGTTGAGGTGTGGGTTATTGGATGGATGCTGTCTGGCAGGTGCCTTTCTGTTGCTCTTGTCTGTGCTGCCATCAGATGCTTCTGCAGTTCATTTTTCTTACAACTAGGAGTTAAGATTTCCCAGGGAAAAGGGAAATGTTTCACAAAGCTGCCCTTCAGCTTACATGACACGGATGTCATTGTAGTTCAGTTTTGGCTCATCATCTGCACGCAGCCTGTGTAGCTAATTGTTTTTTCTGTTGCCATCATGGTAAGGTTGAGTATGTCCCATGGGCAAGCACAGCTGAGCAGCATGCAGAGGTAGCATAGCATAGCACCTTATGACCTAGAATTCAGTGTACAAGGCTTTAGTGCTACAGGACCCATTTTAAGCATCTCTGAGCTGTCTGAAATGCATCTTCAAATGTTTGAAATAACAGATGTCAATTCAGACAGGTGTAGTGGCAATTTCCAGTCAAAATAAGATAGTGGTTTGCAAATGAGTTTCCATTCAGGGCCTGGTGCAAACCCACTGATATTAAGTGGGAGTCTTTCACAAGCTTGAGTAGCCTTTAGATCAGAGCAGCGATATCAGTAGTACTTCCAACTTAATTGTTGTTCCTGAAATAGCTGTACAAGGAGCCACCTGTCTGTGTTGCAGCAGTATATGATCTGTTTCTGCATTAAAAGTTTTTTTATGAATTGGTTTATTATAAGGAAATAATTCAAGTGGTGTTCAAGTGATCTTACTTTAGGAAGAAGTGTTTTGAAAATACAAAAGTATAAAAAACAAAATTTCTTTCTGCTTTGTATCTTTCATAGATTTCAAAGTATGGTATCTTGTTATTTTTTGCATAAATAAAACTCTCTATTATGTCTGTCTATTTACTGTTTTCCATAATATATCCCTCAGGATATTTAGCTAGGAGCATAGGATGGTTCTTTGCATTACTAATGAATTAGGGGGATTAT
This sequence comes from Climacteris rufus, assembly GCA_013398175.1. Classification (NCBI taxonomy): domain Eukaryota; kingdom Metazoa; phylum Chordata; class Aves; order Passeriformes; family Climacteridae; genus Climacteris; species Climacteris rufus. Next base: position 691,970 of record VZRZ01005482.1, read on the forward strand.
GGAAAACAGTTTTTCAATAGCTGTGTAACACATGCAAATAGTTACTGTTAAAATAGAAATCATCTGTTGTTTGGCTCATTTTTATTAAGATTCTCTATTTTATTTAAGAAACAATTTTGTACATGCATTTCCCTTGCATGGTGGTGCCCTAAAAACTTGAAAACCCTTGGCATTTTAGGGAGTAGCCTGTTGTTTATTCAGTATGTGCTTAAAATGTCCAATAGCATAAACATTTTCTTCAGTCATAAAATCTTTCTAAGCAAGACTTTGATTTACAATCGCATTTGAAAAGCATTTGTAGAATTTTCATACTTAATATAGTATCGCTTTAATTGAATCCCAGCTACACTGTGCTGAAACAGATATTTTAAAATTTGAGTCTCACAAACTGATAGTGACAGATGATCTAACTTTTGTACCCTGTGTTTTTTAATAAATTGTAACATTGGCTCCAAGATTTCTCATGAAACCCAATACAAATCGTTTTTATTGAAGGTTACTTGTGGAATTTCCATAACTCTGTAGCACTGATTTAATGAGTCTAATTCCTGATAGATGCTTTCTGTTTAAAAAATCAGTTTCTGGTGAAAAGTATATCTGTATTTGAGCCTCAGAAAAACAGCCTGACCTCTGGCAGTATCAGAATGGGCTCACAGTGCTGATGTGGAGACTGAACTGTCTTCCTGCCTCTTTCCTTGCTTGAAAATAAGTGCTTCTGCCATCCTGGTGGTTTGGAGTTTTTTTCTTTTCTTTAAATAGGAAATTGAAATACCTAGGTAGAAGCAGGGTCACAAAAGGTGGCTCTGGCAGCACTTAAATAAAATAAGAGCATTTAATACTTAATACCAGCTAATTAATCATGAACAAAATATCTGAAATGAGATGGCCCTGAGATCTCTCTGGACACAAATTAGCTGCACATAGATTTAAATGGGCCTTGGGGTTGCGGCTTAGTAATGTAAATCTATAACTGAGGTGATACTTCCCTCTCAGCCAGCAAAATATCTTTTTTCCAAAGCTTGGATGTTTTAAAAATCAGAAATGGTGGTCACAGCCAGAAAATGAATCTGTGTGTATAAGCAGTAGCATTAGACACTGCATAGAGCAGTGTCGTCTGTGTGGTACTGGAAAGCAGTAATTTCCTTTTTTAAAGCAGAACGGTGTCCTATGTGTGTGATAGTCTGTATGCACACGTTCATTTTAATCTCACTAGGTAAGAATGACCCTCACAGGTAATTCCCTATTAACATTGTTGGCTTTGTGTGTTGTTTTCCATCTCAGGGTTCAATGTGGGCAGGAGTGCTGGTGGCAGATCGACGGTCCGGGAGATTAACCGGGATGCTTGTCACTTCCCAGGCTTTCCAGTTCTGCAGTCCCTTCTCCCAAAGCACACTAATGTGCCTGCACTCTATTTCCTCCTCATGGCCCTTTTCCTGCAGCAGCCAGTCACTGAACTGCCTGAAAACCTGCAGGTCAGTGCACCTGTCATCAGCAGCCAGTGTAATCAGGGTTCCCAGGTAGGGATTGTCCAGTAAGATGTGAATGCAATTCTGTCTGTCATGAAAGAAAGTAATGGACTAACCAGCCCCTCTCTTTCTTCTCTGCAGCTGACTCACAGTCATGATGTGGTGTTTAGTGCTGAGCTGTTTGGGGTGGGAGTATGTGGAAGCCAGCCTGTTATGGCTTAGCTGTGACTGGTGTCGCTCTGGTCCATTTTGGGGTCACATGAGAAGCAGATCCCTAGTTCAAACTGACATGGTGTGGGCATTGATGGGAGCATAATTTTTTGCTTGCTTTCTTTGGGAGGATGGGGGTAGTGGTGTTTGTGGGTTTTGCTTTGTTTTAAGGAGTGGGGAGTTACTGTGTTAGAGTTCACATGTTACAGGCCAAACAAGGTAGCTTTTATTTCAGAAAGTCTCTGTGTATTTTTTAGGGAGATAACTCAGTTGTTGCCAAAAAATGATAGTTGTTCTTATTCTAAACAGGTTGATTTTGGGCTTGTTTGAACTGCATGTAAGTGAGTAGGTTTTACATGGTCTACAGCAAAGTCCTAGGAAGCCCCAGGGTAGTGCTTTATGAAGAATAGCCACACTCAAGATAGACAAGGTGCATGTTTAGAATGGGTGCAGTGCTAACATTTATTTATCAGTGAGAACTGAAAAGTAAAAATTTGAAACCAGAAGGTCTTCTGCCTGCCTGTTTTCTTAAGAGGAATACTTGACAGCACATTCAGCACTGTGCTGCCACCATGAAGTAGAGGCATGAAACTCACTCATCTGCCTACAGCATTGAAGTATGACACTATTAAGTTGAAACTAAATTCAACTACTTAGTAGCACTCTTAATGCTAGAGGTGGACACTTGGTCCCTTTTTATTTTTTGATTGATTTAATTAATTAGAATTGCTGGAAAATGCAACTTGATTAGTGTGTGTTGTTCATGTCTTCTTTTTTGTGTGGGATACCATGTGGGTTTTACTGCTAGATGTGAGGCAAGTCAAGGTGATTGTGCAGCATGTGTGCTGACAGGTCTTTGGTTTCAAAACACATACTTTGAGACAGTGAGAGTTGCAGTTTCATCAGCTTATGGTTGAAAGAAGTTACTTCAGTGACACATATGAAGCTTATGGTGGTAAAGTTTGGAGGATGTGAAACAGTTTGTTATTTAGACACTGTCAAATGAGCACATTGTGTGTGTAATAAAAAGCAATATATAATTGCATAGGAGAAAGGGATTATTTAATGTCTTCCTTCTTTTCTTTCATGTCTTACAGTTTGATTTAGACTCCATTTGGACATTCATATTTGGAGTTCCTGCCTCCTGTGGCACTGTTACCTCTTCAATACACAGTGTTTGCACAGAAGCTGCCTTCTTGTTGCTGGGAATGCTGAGGAGCATGCTGAATTCCGTAAGCATAAAAAATTTTGCTTGTACCTGAGTATACTGAGTTGTTCAAGTTTTTCAACTGCATGGTCAAAAGCCAAAATAGAAATGTTGAGGTTCTGCTAGTGTCATGGCAAAATTAACTGTGAGTTAGGCTCATAATACTTGGGTGGAAACTGTCATTTTCCTGGGTTATTCTGTGTTACTATTTTTCCAGTATCTGTAGAAATATTAGTAGCCAGAAAATTAACATTGCTTCTTCACAAAAAGGCCGGGCTTTGTGTTTAGCTGCAGTTAAAATGAAACAAGAAAGCAGAAGGATAAAATATCCTTGGCAGAGATAATTAACTTCTTTCCCTATGAACATTATGGGGGAATGTTTGAGACACTGTATCCCATCTGCTCCGAGCTGTGTGAGTTGCAGGTTTCGTGCATGAACCTTCCCCATGCAGAGAAGTCCCCTGACTATGAATAGCCCCACGCTAGAGGAAATGAACTTTCTGTCAGAAAAATGTGTCATCTTCTCATCTTTGAATCTAAGAGCAGGGAAAGTTGGTTTCTCAGTGGGAAATTTTTGTATTTCCTTGAAGCCAGAATGTGTTATCTCCTGAAAATTATCTCCTGAAGTGTTTGAAAAGCAGCACTTGTTTGGTTGTCATGTGTTCGCAACATGATCTGTTGCCTGTGTGTTTCTGATACGTTAACATGTCCAGAAGCATCTTCTGACATGTGTGCCTGCTGCAGTACCCATTGCTGTTGTCACACATTCTGTCTCTCTGCTGGTGACCCATCATGGTGTTGGTCCTCACCCATTTGGATGCATTTGTGACATGCTCAAAGTCATGTGCTGTCTCCTGCTTTCCTGTCCTGTGTGCTGTCACCAGGTGTGCATTCAGATCTGCCATCATGTTTTGGGTTGGCAAGAATCTGGTCATGTTTACCAATATTTTTGAGTTATTGCATGCTAGGGCACTCGTTTTAACTTCTGGTCAATGATGTGTTGTAAAATGTGGTCACTCTCCTGTTTGAGACATGCTTGAACGTGTGCTCTTCCTTTGTAAAACAAGTATTCCTTTAATGAGTGCTGTCTGTGCTATCTGATGTTTGTTTTTGTACCCAGCCTTGGCAGTCAGAGGAAGAAGGCTCTTGGCTTCGGGAATACCCAGTCACCTTGATGCAGTTCTTTCGGTATTTGTATCACAATGTGCCCGACCTCATTTCCTTGTGGATGAGTCCAGAGTTCCTGTGTGCGCTGGCAGCAACAGTGTTTCCTTTCAACATCCGACCTTACTCTGAGATGGTAGGAAACCCAGCTACTTGTCTGTTTGATTTCCCCCCTGAATGTTACTCTGAGGATTTATCAACTAACAGTCATATGAAGATACAGCTCTACTCACCTTGCACAAGAGGCCATTATCAAGGCTGTGCTGGATGTTTTGTTACTTGAGTTTTGGAACTGAGAGAACAGTGTGTTCAACTGAAGGACAGTTGCTGTGCAGTCACATCTGAAACAGCATTTTAGGGGGAATATATAGTCTGCTTGTTTTCTAGTGGACCATTATTTTCCATCATATGAAAGATGTTAGCTTAGATTTACAAAAGCAAAATAGACTGAGTCAGCTTATGCTTTCAGCCCTCTGCTCTGGAGAATGTGGTAAAACCTAAAACTTTTTTCTTCTCCCACTTCCCATTTCTGCTTTTGTGGCTTAATCACAAAACTGTGTCATTGTATTTCCTGAAACTCCTGAGTTCAAGCCAGGAGAGGGTGTGAATTCAACTTTGCTTGCATTGCTGCCTGAAGTTTTCTTTGAGCTTAGTGTCATTTACAAATATAAGTAATTTTACTAAGAACATGGAAGGATAGGTAGGCTAGAGGTTGCCAAATACTAGAACTATGGGAGAGTATGATAAAATGCTTCAGGAAATTCTTACTGGTGGTGTGTTATTGTTTGTTGTCAATGAAAGTAGGAAACCAGTTTTTAACAGTGTCTGTTGCTGAGTCTCTTATAAAGACGGGTTTTTTTGCTTTTATGTTAAACGTGCACTTAAGGTAGATTCTAGGAGCTTGCTCTTTTAAAAAAAAAGTGCCACTTACAAACTGTTTATACTGGTGTGGCATTCACCTGTATGGAGTTTTTAGAGGAGGCCTTGTGTCTCTGAGCAGGCTTTAACTACTGAGATCCCTTGAAATTTTGTGTAGCTGCCTGACAGCTTGAGCTCTTCACTCTTCACCCTCAAATTTGAGGGTGCTCTTGACTCCAAATTGGTTTGCATTTCTTTCTGCCCAAATGTGTAACACTAATCAACCCCTTCTGAAATAGCTGAATAACAGCCAGACTTCTGCAACAAAATATTATAATTCAAATTCAGCCTTGAGAAAAGATTATTTCAGCTTATCTGAGATTGCTATTAAAAATAGAGGACATATTTGGGCTTGTCTTAATTTCTTGAGACCACTCTCCCACTAAAGCAGACCAGATGTTCAAAACATTTGGTTACTTCACACGTAAGCTGGCGATGCAGTAAGCCTGTTGAGGGACATCATATTGTCTCCTCGTTCATTCAGGGAAGGGAGTTACATAAAAAGAGTCAGTCTTTTGGATTTGACAGCTTTCATTACTGTTTGTGCTTTCGTTACAGTCCACTTTAAGAGCTAGCCTTTCAAAGGTTTCTGTTCATCAGAAATGGGAAAGCTGTGGAGACCCTTTTTTTTTTTCTTCTTTTAGAGATTTTTGGGAAACCGGCTTACCCATAACTGCACTCTGATGAAGGTATTGTATTAAAAAAAAAAAGGCTCAGTTCCTTTTTTGTTTTCTGTTATGTAAGCTTGATGGCCTTTTTTAGTTGGCTTTTGTCTTGATTTTATTTTAACTGCTTTAGTTAATAACTTTTTCAAAACCATTATTTTTTTTAGTTTTTTTCTTTTTTTTCTTTTTTTTGCAATGAAAGCATTTATTTTTTGCCAAGTATCTAGAAATTGCCCAAGTACTTCTGTTGGTCAGTGAATGTGAAATGCAAGTCATGCCAGTCTTCACTGATCATTGTTTGCCTTGGGAATCTGAAACTGGATGTTTCCATATTGGGGAACTGATCCTGAACAATGTAATCTTTTTAAAAGACTTCTTAAGAAGCAAAATATGAAGTGAAATAGCCTTAGAAAGACAAGCAAAGAATAGAGAAGTAAAAAAAAACCTGCCATTAATTTGCTGATCTCTACAGTTTTAACATGCTGGTTTTTGCAGGTCACTGATCTTGATGATGAGGTTGGGTCCCCAGCTGAAGAGTTTAAAGCCTTTGCAGCAGATTCTGGCATGAACAGGAGCCAGTCAGAATACTGCAATGTGGGCACCAAGACATACCTGACCAACCACCCTGCCAAGAAGTTCGTGTTCGACTTCATGCGTGTGATGATCATTGATAATTTGTGTCTCACACCAGCCAGCAAACAGACTCCACTAGTAGACCTTCTGCTAGAGGTAGGGTTTCTTTGGGTTTTGTGTTTTGGTTTGGTTTTATTCTTTGCACTTGTTGTCGCACTTTAGTCCCTAAAATGCTTTCCTCTATTTACCTTTCAAAGTTAGGCTAGTGATGACCTGAGAATCAGTGCAATTGTCATGAAATAAGAGTGGGAGAAAAAAGTAACACTAGTGTCTCATAACCAGTAGTTTGTTCACATTTCTTTAATGGCTTGGAAAACCAGCATAAGAAGTTGTAGCTTTCTTCAAGATTTATTTTTGTGGAGTATGATTCAGTTGTTAAACACCTTTCTGACCATGACATCTGTATAGACTTTGTTGAAAATATAAAATCCCTGCAGAGATATTAAGGTTTCTGTTCTGTTCTTATTAGATAAAAATAAATTGTGCCATAGAAGGTGCAATTAGATGAAAAGACATACGGTTTCATATGCTGTAAAACTTCCCAAAACAACTGCATTATCTTGCTGTAAATTATCTTCTAAAGTTCGTGACACTTAAAGAAAGCATTGTCCTGTTAATGGTGAGGCAGGGAGATGAGTTCAGGTACTATTTAACTGCCTACACCTTCAGACAATGCATTTTGAAATGTTCAGTTCACATCAATTCTCATTCTCCTTGACCTACCTGTTAGTTACCTCATCTTATGTGTGGCTGAGTCGCCCTGATTTTTTTTTTGAAAGCTGCAGAAATTTTGGACCATGCCTGTGTGCTTGTATATTTCCTAACAAATTTCCTGGGGCAGTCGGGCACCTCTTTGCTGTCACACAGCAAAAAAGTGAAATGTCTGAAGATGTCAGTTATCCACAGACACTGGGAAGCATATTTGAGACCATGGTCAAGTGGTTGCAATTGCTCTACAGCTCTTTTAACTTATTATCACTTGTCAGTGTTCCTGGCCCCTTAGCATAAACAGGTTTGGGTAGGCACACACTTTAATGTTCTATGGCTTTCCAGGGCTGTTCAAGTAGATCATTCAGTTAGGGGTGATTTTGTGTTCACTGAACAACACAAAGTTGTTTTACCCTTTAGTTTAGCACATCCATCTATTACATGGTTTTATCCAGGCTGATGTAGTAATTTGCAGAGCCCCACACAGAAGTGATGATCAACTTACACGTTTGATCTGTCCCATTTACTCATATTTTTCTGAAGCAGGTGACTGTAAACTGTGATCTCCTCAGCTCACAGTTTAACAATATGTTTAGCTATAGTTAAGAGTTCTGTGCACCTTTTCAGATTGTGTTCTTTTGCAGTTCCTGTTATGGCAGAAGAGACACCCATTTAAATAGGAATAATGCCTACTCTGCAAGACAGCATGCAGCCAATGTGTACTTGATGAGCATGCTTAAATTTTTTGATAAAGCCAAAATTTTTTACTTGAGACAGAATGTTAAGAGGAAAAAAAAAGGTAGTTCACAGGAGCTGAGCAAAGAGGAAATCACCTAGAACACCCTTCCTCTTCATCTTTTTGCTGAGAGATATTAATTATCTTAATACCTCTTTTCAGGCTTCCCCCGAAAGATCAACACGAACACAGCAGAAGGAGTTTCAGACATATGTTTTGGATGGAGTGATGGACCACCTACTTGCAGCTGATGTTTTATTGGGTAATATAACAAAGCTTAATTATCAATCTATGGATTTGAACACAAGGTTTTGATTCTGTGATATTTTCTTTTTTGGTGTTCTGTTTTGTTGTGACTTGATTGTCTTTATTTATTTTTTTCCCCTGCCCTTTCTTTTCCTTTGATGTGTAAATAGCATTGCTGTGCTTGCATGTTCCCTTACTACCTTGATTCTGCCAAAGCTGTAAAATAGTTATTCAAAAGAGCTACATGGCATAGGGGGGACCAGTCACATTTCATGGTGGCCTGCTGAACTTCCCAGGAGCTCTTGGTCTGCTCTGCCTCCATCCCAGGTGTCATGGGCTGTATGCATTTCTGTTCAAAAGTGCTTGTAAGGCTCCACATTTCTTGCCACAGCAATAATTTACATTTCTCTGGGTGTAGTGCATTAATAAAATAAATCTGGAATAATGTTTAAAAAATTCAGAATCATGTTAAAAAAAAACAACTCCAGAACCATGTTTGCTTACATCAAAGCTCATTATAGGGAAACCATGAGGTTTTAGCTTTCTTTGATTGAATCTCTCTCTCTTTTACAGAAGTCTAGAAGGCGTAAACTAATGTGAATATATTTATGCAGATGGGTTTGTTGGTTTTTTTTTTTTACATAAATAAAGAAAATGTTGGGGTTTTTTGTTACCTAGGTGAAGATGCATCTCTGCCCATAACAAGTGGAGGAAGCTACCAAGTGCTGGTGAACAATGTGTTTTATTTCACACAGCGTGTGGTAGATAAGCTTTGGCAGGGCATGTTCAACAAAGAATCCAAGCTTCTTGTGGACTTCATAATCCAGCTTATTGCACAGGTAACAGTGCTGTTCTATGACTGCCTGAAAAAACTTTTTTGCAGGTTATGTTAAAAGGCAGAGTGTGATGCCACGTAGCAACCTGCTAGTGACACGTGCTTTGGTCAGCACAGAAATATGCTTCTCTTCCTCAGGCTTTCTGTCTCTTTACTGAGCCTTCTTAGCACATCTTGTCAGCATGGAAAGCTTTAATATGGGCAATTGAGTAAAAACTGCTCTCAGATGACATAATGTTTTAGAAATCTCCCAAAATAAAGAATGAAATATAGCTTGCATGAATTTGGGGAAGCTTTCTAAGCTTACCTTGATGTTTTTGGGAAGCTTCCTCACACGCTTCTGTTGGAGATTGTTAGAAGACTTACTGCTAAAAAGCAGCATCTTTATAGATGTTACAGTTATAAGTGTATCACCATTAATGTTGTTTCAGTCCTTGAAATGCATGGAATTGACACTTTTAGTAAAATGCCAATTTTGAAAAATGAACGTGGATCAATTCAAGGGAAGATCATGTGCCGGTAAAATGACTTTCTGCTAGCATCTGATCATGGTTTTCTACTTCCCATCAGTCAAAAAGAAGATCTCAGGGACTCTCGCTGGATGCCATTTATCACTGCCTGAACAGAACCATCCTGTATCAGTTCTCAAGAGCGCACAAAACTGTTCCTCAGCAAGTGGCTCTCCTTGATTCCCTAAGGGTCCTTACTGTGAACAGGAACTTAATTTTGGGACCTGGAAATCACGATCAAGAGTTCATCAGCTGCCTGGCTCACTGCTTGATTAATCTCCATGTGGGAAGGTAAATATCTCAGGCAGAAGTTCATTCCAGCACCAGGGCTGTGAAGTGCAAAAATGACCTGTTGTTTCTCAGCAATTACACTCACCTTGCAAATAAGTCAGGACATTTTGGAGGACTGTTTATAACTTTCCAGCCAGTGAGTTGCAAACAAGCTTAAGAGATTCATTTTGAATCAAAATTAGGTTTGAAGATCCTGGGTATGGAGAACATTTTTGCTTCCTTTCACAGAGGTATTTTAAAATACTGACATGTGTTTATCTAACCATTTTTTGTTATCCTTTTATAATTTGAAACGTTTTAAAGATAGAAGGAAACAATTGTGCTAGGTAATTAGGACCTCTCACTAGTTTTATTGTCTGTTGAATCATTTCATACAAATTCCATATCTTGGCATTTCTTCTGTATAGCATTGAGAAAGTCCAGTCATGCATTAAATAAGGTGTTCATGACAAATGCTGTAGACACCCACTTTTCTGCATTGCTGCAAATGCCAGCCTGGCATTTTCATTTGTTCTTTCCAAGAAGATGCACAACTTGTGTTTCATCCAAAGGCACTTGGCAAGCATCATCAAACCCCAGTGTTCTCTGTTTCTGGCCTTGTCTCTCTTGTCTTTCTTCAAACATCACCATCTTCCTCTACCAACACCAGTGTCCATGGCACGTCATTTCTTCATAAGCCTTCAGCTCAGCTTGTGACCACAGATTGTCAGAACTCTAGAGGACAGAAGGAAAGATGCTCTGCTGTAGTAGTGTGTATTAATCTTTGTGACACTGCTGCAGGGAATTAAATGCTTTAGCTTGGTGTGGTTTGTTTTTTGTTTTTTTTCCTGATGGTTGTTAATCCATTGTATGTTTGTAGCAATGTTGATGGGTTTGGATTGGAAGCAGAAGCCAGGATGACAACTTGGCACATTATGATCCCCTCTGATATAGAACCAGATGGAGTCTACAATCAGGATGTCAGTGAAGGTAATCTGAGAGCAACAAAGGCACAGATGTCTCATAATGCCACTTCTGTATTGTCAGCACTTATCGTTTACCCCAGAGAATGGGGCAGGGGGTTGCATGTGTGTTACCCAGTTACTTTCTGGAGCAGAGTGTGGGCTGTGTGTGGGTATAAAAATATATAAAAAATAGATTAAAAGACACTTGGAAATCCCGAGCTAGACATATCAAGGGTAATTTATTTTTTGTTAAAACAGTAGGAGCTCTTCATTGTTTTCTGGACATGCTCCATAATTAGAAATATTGTTTTATATGCACTGTTTTAAATGGAATAGAAACAGGTCACTTAAAGGTAAGAAATTATTGGTATAGACTACAAAATTTTTATTTAGTGGCATCCGTACAATTTTTCACTCAATAGAAATTTATGAACTACCTGTGGAAGAAAGTACTCAGTGATTTTTTTTTCATATGTGTGTATTTATTATTTATGCAGATACTTAGGCACACATTGTATGTAAAAATGCTAAAACATAATGTGTGTATGGAATGATATATATATTTATAGGCACAGATGCCTCTAAGATTTTTTCAATCTCATTTTATTGATAGATGGATGTTGGAGATGAGTCACAACTGATCAGAGCCAGTGTTTCAAATTCACAGAGAAAAAAAAATTGCCAAACTTAATGTTTAGATACTTTCTGATAGCATATGAATGGCAAGAAAAAGACACTCTGGCCAAAGGCATTTCACACATCATGCAAGGGGGAAGAAACTACAGTGTAATTAGAGAGATGATTCATTTCACTAGTGTAAAATTACCAGTTCTATGAGCACTGTACAAAGCTTGCTGTCTGTGATCTTGTACTTATGCAGGTCGCCAGCTTCTTTTAAAAGCCATAAACAGAGTGTGGACAGAGCTTATCCACAGTAAAAAACAGGTTTTAGAAGAAGTTTTCAAAGTGACTCTCCCTGTCAATGATCGTGGCCAAGTGGATATAACTGTTGCAAGACCTTTCATTGAGGAAGCGAGCTTGAAGTGTTGGCAAAATCATCTGGGTAAGTCCTGACTGAGGATTTATCTGTCCTGAAGGGTAGATTTCCTTGGAGTGAACCATATGCACTGGATGTTTTAATATGGGCTTTACTTTTCTGTAGCTGTGAATACTCTAAACTGTCACTGCATAACATAGAATAGTTCAGAAACTGAACCATATGTAGGATATTCCTACACTCCTCTGCACAGGGCCCTGCATTTGTGAGTTGGCAAATAGCAAATTGTGCGTTACAGTGGTGGAGGCATTGAGCTCCTCTCCATGAACGTTTGGATTGGGTTGACCTTGTTACCATCCCAGGTTTGGATGTGCCAGGCAGGAAGGGAGATCCCTCTTGAGCATGTCTGGGTGCACCCTGCAAACCCTTGGTCTGGTAATAAGATTGGAAATGTGTGGCTGAGCAGTTCTCTAGCAGCAGTGATGCTAGTCTACTTCTTGGCTGGGAAATCTGCTCAGCATAGGAAGCAGTTTTGCAGGAAAAGGACCTGGGAATCCTGTTTGACAATAAATTAAGCACAAGTTAACTCTGTGCCCATGTAATAAAGGCCAACTGATGCTTGACTGAACTAGCAAGAGTTTAGACAGCAGATAGTAAGATTCCACACATGTGACTCCTTTGATGATTACACAGCTCTAAAGTAACTGAGGTTAACCTGGATGTACCAAAAGCATTTTTGGAAACCTGGAATACTTGTGTTTGCAGTCTCTATATTTCTAGATATGCTGTGTTCCTGGCTGATGTTTGCTAAGGTTTCCAGTATATCCCTGATAGTCAGTATATTTACAGAAATGGTTTGAGTGGAGTTACACCTTTTCTAAGCAACAGAAAAGGTCATTCTATTTTAAAAAACAAGTATAATGGGGGGAAGGGAGGAAAAAACCCTAAAAAGTGCTCTCAACACTTTATTTTTCAGCTCATGAGAAAAAATGCATCAGTAGGGGAGAGGCTTTGCTTCCAACCACACAGTCCAAACTTTCACGAGTCAGCAGTGGATTTGGCCTCTCTAAACTGACTGGGTCCAGGAGAAACCGCAAGGAGAGTGGGCTGAGTAAACACAACCTCTCTACCCAGGTAATTTCTGTCGATTAATAACATTGAGTCTGAAAACCAGCAATGTATGTCCAGGGTTTGTGGTAAATTTCCCAAGACAGGGAGTCTTGCAGAGTGTGAAGTATTACCTGGTGCTTGGTTTTCTTTTCCTTTTTTGACTATCCATGCTGGGCATCTTGCTTCTGTGTGTCCTAATTTAGTGGGTCCATCTGCATATCTGTAACATTGAGCCAAGAGTTAAATCCTTTGTTCTTGGTGAGACTGCTCAGCTGCTTCTGGTTCATGGTTTTGCCAGGCTGGGTCTTAAATTCAGTTTGCATTACTGTGCTGAAATGGAAGCTGAGAGACAGATGGTTGTCCTTTTTTCCATCCTGCCTTCAAGATGGAAAGAGCGGTTTGAAAGTTTTGTGGAAAAAAATATGTTGCTAGTTCTCTTTCTGATCTGAAAACTAGTCAGTGGCTTCGATAAAATAAAGAATCCTCGGTGTTCTCCATCCTTTTCCTGGTGAGCAGGCATCAGCTGAAAGAGAGAGGGAAGTGCCTCATAAACTGATTTGGCAGGAACTGTTCCTGGTTGTAGAGGAAGCAATAAGTGAAAACGGGTATATTGTGGGGCAGACTGAGAAGGAATGGGTGTCTTGAAGATATCCAGCAAACTAGGCAGCATCCACAAAATATTACTTATAAGGTAAAAGTAGTGTTTATCAATGTTTGGCTGCTTGGGAGTGTTCTGAACCATAAGTAATATGTTTCAAATATTTTCCAAATGTTTGCCAGTTTTATTTAAAGGATATTCCCATGTATTAATTTATTGCCTTGAAAAAAGCCCCAGGAAAACACCAAACAACATAAAAACTTAAATACTGTTGTGTGCTACAGTTTGAAATTCATCATCTAAGTAATTTTTCTTTAGGAAACTGTTCTTTTTGAGCAGGGTTAACAAGGTGGTATATTCATAGGCTTTTCATTCAAACAAAATCTTCTTTATAAAGTGTAATTCTGTGTCATCTTGTTTTTGTACTAGGAAATTTCCCAGTGGATGTTTACTCACATTGCCGTGGTTCGGGACCTGGTTGATATGCAGTATAAAGAATACCAGGAGGTATGGATGGCTTAGAGGTTTAATTACCTAACTCTGATACTTTGGCCTGTTAGGTTATACCAATGCCATTTCTGAGTGTGAAGCTTCTAAATACTGGGTTCTCACAGTTGAAATGTTTGAAGTTTACATGCAGTTGTTACTTTTGAGGGGTTTTTAGATGCAATCAGATAAACAAATGAGGAAAGTCATTTTGATCTGGTTGTAGACTAAAACTCTTATAGCAACATTACATGTTAAATCTGATTTTTTTTCAAGAAGGTTAAATTCCTTAGAAGCATAAAAAAAAAGAAGAAAGCAGAGAACAAAAAGAGAGAGATTGGAAATACGTTGTTTTTCTAAAGCATTGTAGAAAACCTAAGAGAAAACGTGGAGAAATATTGTGTCCAAATGCTACTTTTATAGTAACACAATTTTGTGGTATCATGCAGTGATAGAAAGTGGCTGGTCTGTGCCTTTGAGAATGAAATCGTTGCACCCTGTGGTGTCTGCCAAAGGTTCCCAAAGACATTTGGTTCAAGCTGGTTGTTGAGCTGCATGATATAAATCTTAAGAAATCAACTTCTGGGAGAAACAGGTCATTGAAAGCAATTTGTTAAAAAAACCAACCACCAAACTTTGCTTGATTAAACTTCTCTCTCTGGTGCAAATATAGACAGGAAGGCCTCCAAAACAATTTTTGGTTTAATTCTTAAAATCCCTTTTCGAGTTCAGTGCATTTAGAAACTCTTTGTGTTCAGCGCCAGCAGAACGCGCTGAAGTACGTGACAGAGGAGTGGTCTCAGATCGAGTACGAGCTGCTGCGAGAGCGAGGCCTCTGGGGGCCCCCCATCGGCTCCCACCTGGACAAGTGGATGCTGGAGATGACTGAGGGGCCCTGCAGGATGAGGAAGAAGATGGTGAGGAACGACATGTTTTATACTCAGTATCCCTACATGCCTGAGGCTGAGCAGGAAACAAACCTGCTGGTAAGTATCCAGGAGTTTGTGATGGGTGATTTTATGCACTGTTGCAAAAACCGCTTTTTTATTTTTTGATACTTTTTTGTTAAGAAATGTATTTTACTCTGTTGGTATGACCTGCTATTCTGTCTATGTCCTAAATGGTTGGTAAAGTCCAGTTGTTCCTTAGGGAGGGGACTGAATCACTTGGCTCAAAACTGAGTGAACTTCAAGACTAGCAATTGCAACAGAAGGTGAGGTGTGCTGAGTGATCCTGCCAGCAAGCAGCACAGGCATTTTCACAAGCCTCTAGAAGCTAAGAAGTACCATAACTGTGTGAGATTTCAGTCTGAGTTCTCAGCCTTATTCTAAATAATGTGGAAAACAGTGGTCTGACAAAAAAAAGCAAAAAAGGAAAAAAACCAAACAGGCTATGTGCCTTGGTTTGGGTGTGCCTGTGAAATGTACTTTCATCCATCTGTGAATATGAAGGTGGGCTGTGTAGCAGAAATGTGCTGAAAGCTTACCAGTTAGTTCTGTTAATTTTGGAACACTGTTTTTTAAGAAATGAAACAGTCCTTGTGTCCTTTTAGGCATGCGTGTATACATCCAGGATTTTTTTCTCTCAAATTAAGCCTGAATGTCAAAGTGCTTAAAACAAGCAGAGAAAACATAGCAGTCAGTCAGTTTTAATCCATTAGGTATATTTGCCTGCTTGCTGTGTGACACACAGTAGCTGTAGTGACAGTCTAATTCACATGAAGTAGAGAACATGCCATCATACATTCTTCTCAAAAGTGTTCTTTCTCTGATGCTTATGTAATTGATGCCCTGTTTCCAGTCTGACTTCTCAAGTAGACTTCCTGAGACACCTGATGATACCATTCCTCAAAAGGTAAAGAAACAAATACACTGACCAAAAGAATGTAAAACAAATACAATTTTTTTCCTCCTGCATGTTAGGCAGTCTTAACAAGGCTTCTACGTTTGGCTTTCAACTTGCTCTTTCAGTAAATAATTCCAGGCCTAAGGGGTTTTTTGCAGTAATCACATTAGAAGTGTTATTGTGCTGTCCTCAACCTTCACCTAATAAAACTTTCTGTAGATCTTCCCTTCTTTGCTGCACACTAACAGGCTGTGTTGGGCTGTGCTACCACTGTTCTCACTGTGTGGAGTGTTGTGGCTGTGGGATCTGAACTAATGGTCAGTGGAACATGTTTAGTAATGGGCAACACAATCTTTTGAAAGCACTTACTGGGAAAGTGTTTCCTTCTAAGAGGGGATCTGGTGAGCCATTTTTCTCCTTTTTGGCCATAATGGGCTGTAACAGACTGACTTCTGTTAAAGCCCATATTAATTTTGTCTTAGCTGACTCCTCAGTTTTGTTATTAATGAAATATACACATTTCTTTAAAATATATGAATCCTGCCTTTAAAAGAATAGGCATGCTTGGAAGTGGCTTCTGTGCAAGCATTTCAGTATTATGCTTCTCTCTGTTAATTAGATTAACAGTCTTGCCCATCACTAAGTACGGTGTGTAACGTGTGTTCATTCATTTTGAATTGCCTTCAGCGATAAACTAATACTTATAAATGAAAGTAATTCTATTATACACAATATCTAACATAAGTTGTTACTGTTTTCCTTTCTTGACCTTAGCAGTGCTGTTTAGGATTTCTTTTTCTAGGCTGTATATAAGTTGTTTCCACAGATGTTTTAAGCATCATTTCAGTAGCATTTTTGTGGTGATAAGGAGTGAAGACTTGGTTAAACATAAGTGAGCAAATTAAATCACAGTGCCTTGAATTTCTGATTCTGGGGGCAGCCAATCTGACCAATTAGAACAATGAATTTCTGTGTTGCTGATCTTAATCTTTTTATCATTCCGAGAATCAACTTGTAATAAAGCTAGTTTGATTTCTGTCCTGAATGGTGCTTCCTTAGTTAAGTGAGGAACATAAGAATTAGCCTGTGATGGGGAATGGGACAAAGAGGAAAAAACCACCAGACACACAAAAAACCCAAAACCAAAACGACAAACCCTCAACAAAACAAAAGCCCCCAAACCAAAAATAAAGACCGAAAACACCACTCAAAGAAACAAACACTGATCAAAGAATTACTTCAGGTAAACGTTTATTCTTGTGCCAGTCTTCTGCCCATAAACTATGAGAGTTTTTATTAAAACAAGAAGCAACAGAATTAATGAAGCATTTTTGAGCCTTAAAGCCAATCCCTGGGTGCTTTTAGTTCATATCAACTTCTACCTACCTGTATGTTATTGATGCATTTTTTATATTCAAACGATTGCCTAACAAAGAAGTCAGCTGTGTAAACAAATAAGCTGCATATGTTGTAGGCAGTTATGAAAGATGATAAAATGGCAATCAATCTGAAGTACAAGAATCCCAGCCTTCTGTGAGAGTTCATAACATACTGGCCACACTTCTTATTCCCTATGTTGCAGGTTTATCTGCAGGCTTTTCTGCAACCCCATTATTACTTGAGTGGCTTAATAGCTCCTTTGCAAATAAGCCAACAGATCAGATCTCCTGAAGAGTCTCTGTTCCTGTCTGTGTTGGTGTCTGACTGAGCACGCACAAAGCACTTGATGGGCATGCACTGTGCTGCACACTCTGTTCCTGAAACACCTTCAGTGAGGGAGGGGAGTGAGTGAGGAGTTGACTGACCAAGCAATTTCTTCCATTGCTTCCAAGAAACCTGCTCGCTACCGGAGAGCCATAAGTTATGACAGCAAGGAGTACTACATGCGCCTGGCCTCCGGAAACCCCGCCGTCTTCCAGGATGCCATAGAGGAGAACACAGTGGGTGAAACAACTCACCAGGAGCCAGAGCATGGGGAGGACACTATTGCAAGAGTAAAAGGTTAGATCATTTGGTTTGTCCTGAACTGTTGTCTCTTATTTGATCTGCCTTACTATCTTCTCATGCATTTGCATTAAGATAAGTCCTGTGGGACTCTTGTTTTTCTCTCTTAGCATTGGGTCAGTAATTTGTGAAGTTAATTTTTTTATGCCTCAGGGTTTTATTTATCTATCCCTCTTCTTCTTTTCCAGGCCTGGTGAAACCTCCCCTGAAACGATCTCGTTCTGCTCCTGATGGAGGAGATGATGAGAACCAGGACCAATCACAGGATCAAATTGTTGAGGGGAGTTCCATTGATGAAGAGGAGAAGACTGATAATACAACTTTGCTTCGACTTCTTGAAGAAGGAGAGAAGGTACTCTTCTTGAGAGTTCAAACACACTAAGAACTAGTGCTTTGGAATTTCTGCATTACATGTCACAAGCATGAATAAATGTCCTATGTACCTTCCCTGATCTACAACTGAATTTGCTGTATATTTGATACTTCAGACTTCGTCCATCTGAAGTAAACCAGTAAATACAGTTTTGATCATGGCTGAACAGGCTACAGTTCTGAAATAAGGTCAGGAAGCATGGTGCAAGTGGATAAATTGGTAGAGAGATCCATTTATATCATACCAATGAGGCTTTATCCAACTTCTCCCCAGTTGCTAATCATTGGCATTAGGTCTGACCAAAGGAGAGAATTACAGGATTTTTGCTCTATCTACAAGAGACAAAGCAGTATCTGGGACTTGTTCTAACAAGGCAGTGGTCTGAGCCTGAGCTCATTAACCTGCTTTCCCTAAGCATCTGCTTTTCTTCACAGATCCAGCACATGTACCGCTGTGCTCGGGTTCAGGGCCTTGACACCAGCGAGGGGCTGCTTCTCTTTGGGAAAGAGCACTTCTATGTCATTGATGGGTTCACCATGACAGCCACCAGGGAAATCCGGGACATCGAGACACTGCCTCCAAAGTGAGTGGGTTAATAGTGGGCTTCCACAGTCTCTAAAAGCTGACCAAGGATTTAATGAGATTTCTGAGGAGTCAACACCAAAATAATGTCAGACCTCAGTTGCAGTTTCCTCTATACTTACAAATTGCTCAGTGTGCTGAGGTATATTGTGAAAATCAGCTGATTCTGTAACTGGACTCTCATATGAATTAAGAGAATAATTCTTTTAATTTCTCTTCTTTTTAATCACTTTTGTCTTGCCTGTTTGTGTTAATTTACAGGATGCATGAGCCAATCATACCTAGGGGAGCAAGGCAAGGTCCAAGTCAACTCAAAAGAACTTGCAGCATTTTTGCATATGAAGATATCAAGGAAGTGCATAAAAGGAGATACCTTTTGCAGGTAACTTGGACACCATTTCTGGATAGGGACAACAAATTTGAAGTTTTTTGATGATGTTGAGATTTTTAAAAACTAACTGTCACTTTAAAAAAATTAAAATCAGTACCTAACTGATGAGCATTTGGAAAGTGAAGCTGTTAATTGTGTTGAAATTGAAGAGTTCTGGTTGGGCATCCTTGTTGGAATATTTGGCTTACCCTAGTTTAGTTTATTGGGTGTGTTACTGAATGTCAGTGGTCCAGAAATGAAACAGCTGTCCACACTAAGCAAAGTCTGCTTCACCATAATTTGATGCCAGATGTAGCATGACTGAACTGGTCTGTGCCTGACCTTCAGAGGTGACAAGCAAATAAGTTAATGTTGACATGAGTTTGTCCTCTTTGTTTTCAGCCAATTGCAATTGAAGTTTTCTCAGGAGACGGACGAAACTATCTTCTAGCTTTCCAAAAGGGGGTTAGAAACAAAGTTTATCAAAGGTATTGTGAAATAAGTTAGAACATGTAATATATTTGCAAGTACTTGTGTGGAGCTGGTTTTGGTACCTGGTAGCACCTTGCTGCTGCAGGAAAGAGCCACTAGAAGGCACTGCATGCCTTCAGTGAGAAGAGGCTCATGTGATTTTGTTGGAGATGTTGCATAGCTGCTCAAAAGGAAGTCTGTAACTGTACTAAATGCATGCTGCTTCTCAGGGAATGACATCCTGAGGACAGAAACACTAATCATAATCTTTTAACTGCTGCTGCAGGTTTTTGGCTGTGGTGCCATCTCTGACCGACAGCTCGGAGTCAGTTTCTGGGCAGAGACCAAACACCAGCGTAGAGCAAGGGTAGGTGGTTCTGTTCCTCACAACCTCTGTAGCTCATCAGTTTTCAGTCAATGATGCTTGCATTAATGTCAGTATTATCTGGAGGGTATCAGAATTAAGGTTATCAGTATACAGATATGTTCTGAAAGCAATTGGAGTGCTAAAGCCATCAGATTTGCCCAACTTGTTAAAAACATTTCACTCATCAGCCGCTACTTGCACTGAATTGCATAATTAGCATGCATAATTTTTGCAGTATGTGCTTAGAATTAAAAAAAGGCACTGCTAAAGCAAAAGGGAAGAAAGACACGTTTTTCTATTGTTGCAATTTACAACTTTTAAAATTGAAATTTTGGATTGTCTTATGATGTAATCCAGCTCTTACTGCTAAGTTAAAAAATGCACTTCCTTCTTCCCATTAGGTCTGGCTTGCTTAGCACTTTAGTGGGAGAAAAATCTGTTACTCAAAGATGGGAAGTAAGTATGAAAATTTGGGGGTATTTTTTGTATTAAATTCCACATTTTGTAGTGATACATAATTAATTGGCAATCACGCTGCATCCTCTTATTCCAACAGGTTGAATGTACTGTTATAGACAGTGTATCTCAGCATGTTAGTTTGTAGTATTTCATTATGTCATCACATAGGAAAGGGCTCTGCTGTAGAAAATGCAGGCGGAGGGCTGTAGTAAAAGTAGAGTGAGCATTTTAATATTGAAGTAAGTTTTGTATGTGTGAGGAGAGCTGAACACAGAGTCTGACAGTGTAAATATTTAATTTTTGTAAAGTGAAAACTTCACAATGCTGTTATCTGTCTTCCTTAAGAGAGGAGAAATCAGTAACTTCCAGTACCTGATGCACTTGAACACTCTGGCTGGCAGATCCTACAACGATCTCATGCAGTACCCTGTCTTTCCCTGGATCCTTGCAGACTATGACTCAGAGGTAAATAAAATACCTTGTCAATAATCTTTTACAAGTTGGAGGTTTCTGTTTTGTTCCTGCCACTTACCAGTGGGTAGGATGTTAGAGATTCTTGGCTGTCCAGTGGGAGCAGGTCCTTGCCTGTGCTGATGTTGCAGATGTTATTGCAGCAGTTCCTGTAAGTGTTTTCATTAGCTTTCTGCTGAATATCCTGAAGTATGCTAAGCCCACAGAGAAAGCATCCTTGTCCAGGAGAGTGTGGTAGGGCTACTATGAAATCTGGCCCCACAGTGAAGAATTTACTTTTGAAAAAGATGAAACATCCTATCAATGCTTTTGTGGACAGCCATTGCCACCAACCAGACCATTACGTAAAATATTGTTAGGGTGCTTGTTGAGTATTCAAAAAAAGAACTAGGGGAACTGGGGATGAGAGGAGCAGGGCAAAAGTTATCCAGAGCCCAGATGTGAGTTAAAATAAAACATGCTGGCTCTCTTGGACTAGACTGAAGGACTGTTTTAAGCATATACAACATTACACCTGCTGTGTGTGGAGAAAGCAATAATAACAGCCTTAGGAGGTAGGTGGTGTTAACTCTGGTAATTAGCAGTGTTGAAAGGGTTTGGTTGGTTTTATAAAATTGTTGTCTGTTTTATTTTGAAAGGAACTGGATCTTACAAATCCCAAAACATTCAGAAACCTGGCCAAGCCCATGGGAGCTCAAACAGAAGACAGGTTAGCCCAGTACAAGAAGCGATACAAAGATTGGGAAGATCCCAATGGTAAGTGATGCCACAGGGACATGTGCCTGTCACGTCATGGGAGGAACTAATGGATTTTATATTATGGATGAAGAGGTCTGGGTATGGATGTTGCAAAACTCTGCCATGGTTTTAGTGATCAACTGTCCAACAAACACTAAATTAGAACAAAGGGACATTAGCTTTCTTGCTGTGTTGTTTATTTTAAATCCTAATGATAGCTTTGTTAATTTGTAAAAACAAAGACAAAACAGTTGCACATTTAGATGAGTTTAACGTTGTCTAAAGACTGGAATGGGCAGGCACATGAAGCACACAACCAGCTGTGTCTACTAATACAGTTTAAGTGCAGTTGCATGAAAAGAAGTAGTACAAAGAATGCAAATACTTCTGCATTAGCAGTATTCTACCTTTTAAATTTCTAATCTTAATTCATGTTTCTTGGCTAAGGAAACAGTAGCTTCTTAGCTAAAAACACCTCAGAATGAGATGCAATTAAGTTATATATTCATGGTTTTAGAGCTTCCATATGTATTGAAAATAAAACTGTGTTTGGCAAGGTAACTTGTCTTGTGTGCTTTTATCAAAGACAGGCCTGTTTGACTACTGCAGTGCTGTTCTGTGTCAAACAACAGTAGGTGGCAAAGATATTCATTTTTCGAAATGAATCAGTATTTTCAAAGTGTGTTTATGTGGACTTTTTGCCAGGAAATGAAGAAAATAAAAGCTGTACAAAATCTGTGGCCAACAATTCTGATATGTATTTCTGCCCAAGACTTGAAATCCGCAGTAAAAAATAAGACCAAAAATTTTTAAAAATATTTTTTATGTTTCTTCAGCAGAAATCACCATAGCTCCACTGCAACATTTCAATTGGCTAAAATAAAAAATTATTAACCATTAAGTATTGCTCTGCAGAAACCCTTGGAATTAGGATTACAGAACTGCAGCCAAAACTCAATGACAAAACATAAAGCTTTCAGACTTCTGAATGAAAACTACAGATTCCAATTTTAAATGTGTCCAAGGCCACAGAGTAATTAAAATACAGTATTAATTTTTTTTTCCTATTAGTACTGATTCTGTCACCTAACTGCTGTATTTGTCCTACGTTTATGATTTTCAATCTGCAGGGGAAACCCCAGCTTACCACTATGGGACCCACTATTCATCAGCCATGATTGTGGCTTCCTATCTGGTCCGGATGGAGCCTTTCACTCAGATTTTCTTACGGTTACAGGTAAAAATTACATCACCTCACTTCATGTTTCTTACCTGCTGTACATGGCAGACATCACTGAAAAATATGATCAGCCAGCTTTGTTGTCACCAAATACCATAGAAGAAATGCCTTTTAGCAGAGTTCTTATCGCCTGGCAGGTTCTTGATGTGCCTTTTTAAAAGATGCTATTGAATTTGCTTTTATTTTCTTGTAGTTTGAGTGTTTTTCTAAATGTATACAGAACAAAGTGTCAGCAGACAAAAACCAAAGCAAGTTTTATTGTGAAAAATCCGCGCTTTATTTGTCTCTTGTTGAAAGAATCATGTTGTTGGCAGTTGTTCACTTCTGTGCTGCAGGTGTTGAAAGATTTTTATTTTTAAGCCAATATGTCTATAATCTATGTTCTGATTTGCCTTCCTGGCAAACCCTGCTGTGCTGAGGGGTGCTGAGATGCTGACATGCTCCTCTCTGTGCCCGGCAGGGCGGTCACTTCGACCTGGCTGACCGGATGTTCCACAGCGTGCGCGAGGCCTGGTACTCGGCCTCCAAGCACAACATGGCGGACGTGAAGGAGCTCATCCCAGAGTTCTTCTACCTCCCCGAGTTCCTGCTCAATTCCAACAATTTTGACCTAGGTAGGCAATAAAAGCTTGATGGTGTCGCTGTGGGTGGGAGAACAGAGCTAGGCGGTCCAACATGAGGTAAAAGTGTCTCGTGATATGGGCAGAAAAAGATCTGTTTAACTGCAGGAGAAAATGAGAGGTGACTTGCATGTTGTGACACGAAAGCAAAAGCAGGACTGCTTATGGTACTCCCTGATACCATATGTTCATTCAGTATTGTATTTGGAAGTCTGAATGATCCAGAACTTGTGATTTCACTGGGAAGAGAGTAGCAGAAATTCTTATTTCTGCACTGATACCTCATATTTATTTTTTCAGATTTATCAGACTTAAGGTATTTTCTCAAGCAGTGATTGTTCATTTTAAGCTATTATTACAAAGTCTGGTCTGAGAATTGCTGAACAAGTCACTGAAATACCCAAAACGGGCTTTTGTTTGGAGTGGTGTGTTTTTGTAAATTTTTTGGGTTTTTACCAGTTCAAAATGCGCAAATAATCATGTTTTACTTGGAGTTGCTCTGCTTTGTATTTTTCTTCGTGTAACGTACTATTCCAGGATGGTGTTCACCATCTTTGTTGCATATTTTTTTTTTAAGCTTTGCAAAGACTGTTCAACAGTCTTCACTTTCAGAATTTAATTTGAAAGTATTCCTAAAGGTTTTGTTGAATTATCACAGTTAGCTTTTGTGAGAGTGGTTGTTCAACAGGAGTCTGTTTTCACACCCGTTGTCTGCAGGAACTGCATGTTACTTGATCTATATGTCACTCTTAACAGTGGCATTAAGCTCTTGTATTCTGAGCTCTGTGTTGTGAATCTAATAGCAATAATAAAGGTTAATCAAGTCATAGGTTGTAATGGCGTCAAAGCCTTTATTCAGAACCTATTATAAGAGATTGGAATCACAACTTTACAAATAAAGAAAGGCAAAACCAAAAGAACACCCTGCAAAGCATATCTCGGGTATATTTTACACAGAAGAATATGGTCATTTCTGGAAGGTGTTGAGCTTTTTTGCAATTCTCTAAGCATCTAATAATTTTGGACTGTGACCATTCGAGTCTAGAAATTCTTCACTGAGCATTTGGAACAACAGTAGAAAAGATTTTGTTGGGAACAATTGTAAAACACTGCAATACTTTTGATTGTGTTAATTCATAGCAATCCTACTCCCCTTCCTCCTAGGTAAAAAGAGAAGAATATTCAAAGTCTGGTGATGCAAGCAATGTTTCTGTTGGAGCTTTTGTATCTCTGTAAACTTGGAAATTTGCTCTGAAATTCTTCTGAGTTAATAGAAAGTGAGGAATTGTCTCTTGGCAACAAGTGACAGAACAAGAATATAACTGAGAAGTCTTACCAAATGTATTTTTGGTAATCACAGTTTGCCACCATTTAATGTTCAGAGTGAGAAGGGATTTGTCCAAGACAGGATGAATGTCTTGTGCCCACATCATGGCAGGGGAATAACCAATATCCTTGGGCATGGGGCTTGTGGGGGATACCAGTTAGCTCTGCACTGTTGGGAAATGAGTATTTGTCTACACATCACAGGAGTACAGGCTATGCTCATGAGTCAAACAGTAATTCCATTCCAGGATGCAATGCTATCATTATCTTTAGAAACCTTAGCAAGGAATATTTGAATTCTTTCTCCTGCAAGCCATCTAACATGAATAACTGAGACAGAATTTTTCATGTTTTATGGCTTGACATTTAAAAACGACATAGTGTTTTACAGAAAAGACTGAAATGGCTTGCTTTATAGAGGAATGGTTAGAATTTGACTTTTTATTTTTTCACTTTTTTCACCTTTGCTGTTGCAGTGCAGTTTCAGTGCTTCTCCAAGTTTTTTCCTTCTTTTTATTTTTTAATAGGTTGCAAACAAAATGGCACTAAACTTGGTGATGTAATACTCCCTCCATGGGCAAAAGGAGACCCTCGTGAATTTATCAGAGTCCATCGGGAGGTAATTTACATTTTATTGATGACAAGAGAAAATGTCTGTTGGGACTTTCCACTGCATATTAATCTAATCTCAATTAGTGCAGTCACAGGTCTGGCTGTGAGTTCAGGGTTGATGATTCATTGTTGCCAAGGTCTGTAGAATCAATGTTTCCTCCCCTTCCTCCTCGAGTACTTCGAGGCAGGATTTGCTTCAATGAAAAGTTTTATCAAAATGTAACAAAGATATATCAAAGTGTTCTGCATTTTTGTTTGTGGCAGGTGTAGTAAAGTCAACTAATGAAAATTTGTCTAGTTTTAATGCATGTCCTTTGCATTTCAGGCTCTGGAATGTGACTTTGTGAGTGCACACCTGCATGAGTGGATTGACTTGATCTTTGGCTATAAACAGCAAGGTCCTGCTGCAGTAGAAGCTGTAAATGTCTTTCACCATCTCTTCTATGAGGGGCAAGTGGATATATATAACATCAATGATCCATTAAAAGAGACAGCTACCATAGGATTCATTAATAACTTCGGGCAGATACCAAAGCAGGTATACCCTTTGTAGAATTCTTATTTTCCAGTTAACACTCAAATTGACATGTGTTGATATAAAACAGGAAGGTGTTTTAGGAGTGAAACTTCTTGAGAGTGTTTTTCCATAAATATTCTTTGTGAAATCGTGTATGTTTTCATCATAAATGGCACAAAGATCAACTTTGGACTTTGCTTGTGAGATTAGAAATGTCTTTTTTTCCCCTTTACATCTTTAATAAAAGGTACAATGAATAATGGCTCAACTCTAAAAATCAGCGTCAAAAAAACCCCAGTATGTTCTTGCTGCAAAGACATAGGGGAGGAGTAAAAGTGCAACTTCGAAGTAATGGCTAGTGCTAAAGTATTTGAAGTTACCCTGTAATGAAATAATTTCTCTAATAACATGGGCTTCCCCCCCACCCCCATCTCTTGGATGGTTAGGTCTTTTAGGAGAGCTATAGTTAAGGGATATAAAGACCTATTTTTAGTGCAG
Source organism: Climacteris rufus (assembly GCA_013398175.1). Taxonomy (NCBI): domain Eukaryota; kingdom Metazoa; phylum Chordata; class Aves; order Passeriformes; family Climacteridae; genus Climacteris; species Climacteris rufus. The sequence continues at coordinate 718,186 of VZRZ01005482.1, forward strand.
CTTTAAAGTTTGTGCTCTCTTGAAGAGATTACGTTAAATAATTCAATGTAATCTTAAATCTGGGGGTTTAGGTTTGAGGGGTTTGAGTGTTGGTTGTTTTTTTAATTGGGCATTCCTTTAGAGTCTTTTTGCTATCCAGTGAAACTTTTAACTGTCATTGGTGAGTTTTTCCAATCCTAGATCTGGTGGAAGCCACAGATACCTTCTGCAATTTGCTGGGAACTCAACCCATGTATTGGAAACTCTAAACTCAACTCTCAGCACAGAATGTTTCGGGACAGCCACAGGATGTTGTTTGTGGCAACCCACTTAGAGCTGTCTGTCTCTCATTGCTTGGAAGGAAGGCTAAGAACTCTTCATCTGTCCTGTGTGGCTTTTCTCCTTTCCCTTTCTTTCTTCCTCTCAATAAGTTAATTATGTAATGGCTATAGGGTTTTCTCCTCTTACATGACATCCAATCCCTGGGTTGTGATGATAATCAGACATGGCCCAGATGAACAGATAGAGACTGGGACAGAGGGCAGGGCAATAGAAGAGCACTGCAGCTGAATCCAGAGCTCTGCCTGAATCTTCAGGTGCCTGTTAGGTACAAACCTGTGGGGAGATCTACCACATCAATTGCATGATGCTTTGCTAGAGGAAGTAGACTGCAATAAAGTCAGGGAACTCAGAACTTCCTCAAGGCATTGTTGGTGGTGAGGGCTCTTGGAGTGCATTTTTATCTAACTGTAGAGTTCTGCTGTTCCCCTCTGTGACTTTCCACGTGGGATCCAGGGCAGGTTGTTTCAGTAACATGGTTGCTGTGCACTTCTTCACTCCTATACTGCATGGAGATGTAACGTGAGGACTTCATCTTCTTTATCCCATCTCTTGCACCAGCAATGTGCCTGGCAGTCCAGTTTTCTGTTTTAAAAAGTTGTGATGCAAAACACTGCAGAGCTGATGCTGTGTTTGGAAGAGGACACTCACAGGCTGTGTGAGGGCCCCAAGATGCCACAGCCTGAGGGGGCAGAGCAACTTTGCTGCTTGTTGGTTTTCCTGTTGTTTTTTGAAGGTTTTTTTTTTAATGTTCACCATAAGTTATTAGTGAATACTGAGGGCAGTAAAGTCACACTTGCTGACCTGCAGAATTTTTAGAAGGTAAATTGGACGTATTTATGATCTTTTTAAGCTTGTACCCTTGTAAACCTGTAATTTTTGATGATCATTAGTTTCTCAATGGATTTCAGCTCTTCAAAAAGCCCCACCCACCAAAGCGTGTCAGAAGCCGACTGAATGGAGAGGCTGTGGGGACCTCTGTCCCCCCTGGGTCCACAAGTGACAAGATTTTTTTCCATCATTTGGACAACCTGCGGCCATCTCTTGCCCCAGTGAAAGGTAAACCTTAAAACCACAGTAATTATTGTTGTTTCTTTGCCTGAGCATTCAGGGTTTCAGCAAGATAGTCCTTTTCCTTCTTTTGGAAAGGCATATTGGTTCTGAGTCTCTGATAGCCTCAATTTTTGTGATTTTCATGGCAAAAGGATTATTTATCACAGTGCTGAGAAATGCTGAGAAATGCTGGCAGGAAAGGGTGGTCTTGGTAGCTGCACTGAGACTAAAGAAAGTGGGTTTTGACTTCATATCTGACATTAGACTGAACAGAAGTTAATTGTCTGTGAAGCAGGTAAATGCCAGACAGGGATTTCTTTCCTAGCTGCCTAAATGAATCTGTGCCTGCCTGCTGTAAAGAGAGGATGTTCTATTACATGGGGCATAGCAGGGCTTAGAGAGAAGATTCGAAGTCAGGAAATTAGAAAGTACTAATCTGTATTTAGCTCTGCATTTGTCAGGAATGGAGCAAAAGTTGCCATCATTGCAGCTGATTTGTATAAACAGCCAATACAGAGACCTTGCTTTTACAGAGCAGCAGGTACTTAAAGAGATCAGATAGTATTTGTCTCTCCCAGCAATAAAATATAACCCTGTCTTCTTTTTCAGAGCTCAAGGAGCCTGTGGGGCAGATTGTGTGTACTGATAAAGGCATTCTGGCAGTGGAACAGAACAAGGTTCTCATCCCACCCACGTGGAATAAAACTTTTGCTTGGGGCTATGCAGATCTCAGCTGCAGGCTGGGTACCTACGAGTCGGACAAGGTTTGTAATCTGAAATTTGTTCCAGTGCTGAATGTACCAAAGCAATTAGTACTCAATAGTGAAAAAATCTGAGAATGGAAATCTATTTCACGTGTGAATGAAATAATCTTGTGCTGCATAAATTTTATTGCTCCCTCTCAGGAGTTTTCATCGGAATGCTGGCAGAACACCATTAACTAAAATAATTTTTCACGAGTCTTTGTGACTTAATGACTACAAAGTGGCACTCAGGTTTTTCTTTTTTATCCTACCAAATACTAGTCCTGCAAGTAATTCTTTGTTGTTGTCTTTGTTTTCAGGCAGTGATTGTTTATGAATGTTTGTCAGAATGGGGTCAGATACTGTGTGCCATTTGCCCCAACCCCAAGCTAGTTATCACTGGAGGAACAAGCACAGCAGTGTGTGTGTGGGAAATGGGTGTCTCCAAAGAAAAAGCTAAAGCCCTCACACTGAAACAGGTAAAAATACAGTAAAAAATGTCTTTTATGTAAATTAATGTTACAAGATCAAAGTAATTATGAAAGGGGTGTTGCTCATTTAGTAATCTTTGAAACCATGAGTCCAGCAGATCTTTGGAGAATGGAGTAGTTGAGATACTGATCTGCATTGAAAATGGGCAAAATGCATTTTTAAAATTGCATTAAGGATAGTGGGTCTCCAGAAGCATTCTGAAGAGAAATGGAATTTGGTAGTGATGTTAAGAAAATTATACAGTTGTGTTTTGTGAAATTATCTGCTTGATTGTAGTGTTACGTGTAGCCCTCTCTTCTAAAACTGTGTTAGGAAGGACAGTGAAAAGAGGCTGCCATAAAGGTTAAGTTTCCTCTTTTCAAAAAAATTTTTCTGTTACTTTAATTACAGCAACTTTTCTCTAAAATAAACACCCATGCTTTAAAGTCAGCTGCAGCTAAGTGCAGAGTAAGTTTTGTGTGTTTACTAAAGAAAAAACAAACCCAATAAGAAAGAAAACCCAACCCAAAAAAAACCAAAACAACAAAGTAAAAATATTCTAGCAGTTGTGTATCATTGTTATGGGTATCTAGGTTGTCAAGTATTCCTGTTCTGTTAGCATCTTAATAGCAGGACTTTTTTTTACAGAAAATCTTTCACTTAAGAAATATAGATAATAATTTAATAACTTCCCTTACACTTCCTTGCCCTTACCCAAAGCTGTGTTTCCAAAGTATTTTACTTAAGAACAGTGCAAGGTAAAATGATGTATCTTGAATTTCAGGGCAGTGTATTGAAGGCCATTTACTGTATTTAGCCAGTGAATTGTAACTGAGTAAGCTGCAATAATCTGACTGTGTTTCAGACTCCTGTTTCAGTGGTTAGATTGAGCCTAAAATGTAGAAGTAGGACCTAATTGAGTAGATGCTTCTAATTTTCTCCTCCTTCCAATTGACTTTGCTTTTTTGGTTGCAGCTCTTTCTTGCCTCTTATCTTCTCTTAGACATCAGGCATTTATATAGGAGCTATTAACTTCTATTTTCAGAATGTAATTTCAGGTGCAGCCTGGGACACATTCTGAGTTTATGAACAGGCTACTGATGCAGAATGTTGTTTTTTTTTTTCAGTGGAAGGATCTATAATGTTAAACCCTTGAAATTTTGTTTCATTGGAGAACTTTCTAAGTGGAAAAAAAATATTCCGTTGTTATTTTCAATTATTAAACTAGTTATCAACTGCAGGCTTGTAAGGCAGCTGCATCTTCTCATAGGTTATTCATGTTACATTGTTTGAATCCTTCAGATAGGAGGGTTTAGTGTGGAATTTTTGTGCTCTCTCCTGATCTCAGCTTTTCCTCCTGGCTCGTGTTTTGCAGGCACTGCTGGGTCACACTGACACTGTCACGTGCTTGACAGCATCTCTAGCGTATCACATCATTGTGAGTGGCTCGCGGGACCGCACCTGCATCATCTGGGACCTCAATAAACTCTCCTTCCTGACACAGCTCCGGGGCCACAGGGCCCCTGTTTCAGCTCTCTGCATAAATGAACTGACGGTGAGAGCCAAACTCCACCCCCAGCGTGCACCGGGAACGGCAGCAAGAGTCAGAAATTGCTAAACCAAAGAAAAACAAAGCAGGCTCTTCTCAAAACTTGCATAGCTCATCTGAATACTGGTTAGCTGGGTTAGGGAATAATTTGTGTCTTTTTTCCAGAGCCCTGCATGGGTTTATTCCATGCACAGTAGCTCAAGCTTGAAAGAAATTATTAACAGTGCTGGGAGCACTGTAATTAGTGTGACATTCAAAGTGGGCTGCCAAAACTGCCACAGGAGAAAGGCTTTTGATATGTGACCTTGGTTGACTTCTCTTGTCTTAAGCTGAATTTAAAGGAAGCAGAGTGAAGTTGCAGTGCCAGTTGTAGTGAAAACACACATATCCTAAAAGCTTGTGTCCCTGGTGGTCCTGTGAGTCACAAGTCACCATTTATCCATGCATGGCCATCAGGGCTGGATGGACCCTGTTGCAGGTGGAGCAGATGTAGTGGTTGAAATGAAGACAGAACAGGGCTGTAATGCAAGGAGGAGAGTAGCAAGAGGCATGGTTTATTCGCTGCTAGTGGTCTGGTTGTAGTGTTGCCAGTGCAGCTCCTGTTTCCCTGCTGCACTGGTTTGGACTGTTCCCAATAAGGAAACAAATGAAATTTAAGGTAGTACAGGTTTGTGAAAAGAGTCAACATGAGGAGAGTCTGAAAAGGGAAAGTACTGAAAATACATACTGAAAGTACTGGATTGCTGTGCTATGAAAAGTGGAGGAATTGGTCAACTCATTGTATGCTGTAAATACAACAAATAGGTTGCTGCTAAGTCTGATTTTCTAAATACAATTTTTTTAAAATGCATATAATCCTAAAGGTTTCTTTAGATGACCAGACTCAGCTTGAATAGATATTCTTGAAAAGTGCCAGCCTTAGTGACTGAACTTGGCTTATAAATAATAAACCTGGCTTATGTTTTCACTGAAGAATACCCTGTGACTTGTATTGAAATATGAAGATGTTCTTTGTCTTTGCAGGGAGATATTGTATCATGTGCTGGCACTTACATCCACGTGTGGAGCATTAATGGCAGCCCCACTGCAAGTGTGAACACCTTCACTGGCCGAAGCCAGCAAATAATGTGTTGTTTTGTGTCAGAGATGAACGAGTGGGACACCCAGAATGTCATCGTAACGGGGCATTCGGACGGCGTGGTCCGGGTGAGTGCCAGAAACCACTGCCTGGAAAATTAAATTTACACCTTGGTAGCAGTAGTATTTAGAGAAGTTATGCATGTCCAACACAGTGTCCTGGCCAGTACCAAAAGCAGTCATGCTGTACTTGGGTGTTTCACCTGAACAGTTCTTTCTCCTTTTTGATGCACCCTTTGGGATGTGGTAACCAGCAAGAGTCAGCAGCATACCTTTTCCTTCCTGCTCTGTTTTGGTCACCAGCTTTCATGCCTGGAGACTGTAGTTTTTGGTCACCATTTTTGTTTTACATACCTTGACACAATTCATTTTGTTGCCTAGAAAAAAAAATTTAGTGTCATCTCTGATCACTGAGTCTAACCCAATTTTCAGTACTTCTATGTGCAGCCCTGGGTCTGCCTTAACTGGAGTCTGCTGGTCAGACAGCTGTCTGGAGGGAATTCAGACATGAATACAGATGTCCTCTTACAGTTTCTAGTCCCCAAAACCAGGATTTAGTATGGAGATGTGACCTGCCTTGCATGCTACCAGTGCAAATATGCAGTTTGACTAAGCCCTGTAACTCTAGAAGTAGCTCAGAAGAAAGCCAAGACTTCAGTAAGTGCCACTCTGCTTATCCCCTGTCCCTCCAGTTCTGGCGAATGGAGTTTTTGCAGGTGCCAGAAACCCCAGCTCCAGAGCCTGTGGAGATGCTGGAAATGCAAGAGGACTGTCAGGAAGCACAAATAGGTATGTCTCCTGCCAAGTGTTTTGTATTTGCCTTTTATCTGAGCTTTGCTATAGGTGGGTGAAATCCTGTGGTCATACAGTGCAGAATGGATGATGGGGATTTTGTCTCAAAAGGCAGCAGACACCCATTGGGCACAATAAGTAGAACATCTGAGTTCACCACCTCCCTTAAGGTAGTTTCATATTGCTGTGAGTAAGAAAAAAAGTTGCCCATCATAGCTTTTTTCTGTGAAGGTGGAACTCCTCCCTATGTGGGTGTTTCTGCTATTGGTGAACCAGATGGATGCTACCATTGTCCAAAAGCTAGATATTTTTAGTCTGGAAGGGAATTACAGCATAACAGCAGAGTTTAAAAAATCAACTGGTGGAACAGTCTAAACAAGATAAGCAATGAGTTCATTTTCCCCTTTTGGAAGATTGTGCTTCATGATTGTTTCTTTTAGCCATCTCATCTTCCTCTTGCCCTCTTCATATTGAAGATATGATCTGGATTTGGATCTGAATCTCATGATACTCATTAGTGATTATTCTATAGATACAGCTTTTGGGCTTTTTCAGTGTCTAGAGTATAAATGTTTTTGGTAGTTGTTTTTTTGTGTCAGCAAATGCTGTTATCAAGAAATCTGCGTCATATTTCTCAGAGTTTCGGCATGGCTGACTGTGCTTTCTTGTGTAAGTTTTGCTGAAAGGTTTTGCCACCTTGAGCATTTTTGAAGCTTTTTTTCATCATGTCCTTCATAGAATACCTCAGGGGGACTATTGTAGTGATGTTGTTCTCTGACAACAGAAGAAGGTGTAAAAAAAGTGCAAAAAATACAAATAGTGTGATTCCTGGCAGGAGCTGAATCTCTGAAAAGGCTTTGAGATGCCTGCATGCAGTTTCCCTCTCTCATGCAGTGTTGTAGGCAGTGCAGCAGCAGAAAAAGGAGAAAGCTCAGGCCCTAACCAGCCTCACTGACGCTGTCTTGTTCCCTGTTGTGTGAATGCAGGGCAGGAAGCCCACGAAGAGGACAGCAGTGACTCCGAGGCAGATGATCCGTGCATAGGCCAGGACACAAAACTGCAGGAGAGCCAGAGCCAGCCCAGCAGCACCAGCCACAGGCCGAGGTCATCATCAGCCAGAGCAGCAGCAGCGTGGTCAGCAGACAGCGGCTCTGATGACTCCAGGCGCTGGTCAGACCAGCTCAGCTTGGATGAGAAAGATGGATTTATCTTTGTGAATTATTCTGAGGGACAAGCAAAAATGCACCCCCATGCTCAGGTTAACCACCCACACCCCAGCTATGCTGAAGCACGGCACTACAGCAAGCTTAAACCAGGTAAAAGAAATTGGACACAGCCCTCAGTTTGATTCCTGAACGTAATGTTATGCTATGTGGAATATCCCTTTGGGTGGTTGGAGTCAGCTGTCCAGCTTGTGCTCCCTCCCAGTTTACTGCACACCTCCACAATCCTGACAGGGGCTGGGCTCCAAAGTGGGGAAAGAGAAAATTTTGGCACACTGCAAGTATTACTAAAAAGCCAAGGCACTGGTATGTCATCAAAACTGTTATAGTCACATACCCAAAGCGCAGCATCAAATGACCTTTTGTGAAGAAAATTAATGACAGTTGAAAATCTAAGTCTTGATTTTAAAAATATAATAAAATAGTTGATTTTTAAAAAAATTTAAAAATTAAGCTATTCCACTTCTGTCAGGCTTCGGTACAGGGCTTCACTGTGTATGTCCCCATTCTCTGCAGTTCCCAACTAGTCTTAGAGACATTGGAGATTCTGTGCATTGTTTCATATCCTCTTCTTCCTTACATGCATTGGGGAGCAGTTGAAAACTTTGTTTTTCCTGAGTGCAACTTGAATCTCTGCAGGAAGATTTTTAATTTCTGCGAAGTCACACCTTACAAGTATGTTGGGGGAGGAGGGAACAAAACTGAGAACAAGTTTGCTTTATCCCCTCCCACTTCCCACTCCTTTGCAGGATACAGATGGGAGCGCCAGTTGGTGTTCAGAAGCAAACTAACTATGCACACGGCATTCGATCGCAAAGACAACGCACACCCAGCAGAAATCACTGCGCTCGGCATCTCCAAGTGAGTAGCTCACAACTGAGGGCTTAAAACATTTTTGGGTGTTGCCAGCAGGAAGTGGCACCCAGCAGTCGTTGTTTTACATAATGCTGTGTTGTGGCGCTTCTGTTTGGGGCAGCCTTCTTCAAGGACTGAGGTGAAAACGCTGGAAGAAGTAGAGTTACTGTGGCAGAGTTGTTGCAGGACTGCTTGTGCTTTTCCTTGCAGGGATCACAGCAGAATCCTGATAGGGGACGGCCGGGGCAGGGTGTTCAGCTGGTCCGTGAGCGATCAGCCGGGCCGCTCCGCAGCCGACCACTGGGTGAAGGACGAGGGCGGCGACAGCTGCTCGGGCTGCACCGTGCGCTTCTCGCTCACCGAGCGGCGGCACCACTGCAGGAACTGTGGACAGCTCTTCTGCCAAAAGTAAGCGGCCAACAGCCTCCTTCGGGCTCTTTTCCATGCAGAATTTTAGGGGGGTAAAGCTGTTGCATACCATGGAAGTCTGGTGAAAGATTGAAACTTCCCTTATCAACCTAAACTGTGTGCAGGACTGTGAGGATGCCGATTTAGGGCCCACTAGCAGGCACCCTCAGACAGGAAAATCTCTGACACAGAGGATGTGTGTGAGCTCCCCTTACCCACAAACTGAAGCGGAAGTCTCCTCTCTGATCCACTGGGTCTGTGATGGTATTTCTAGTTTCATCTCTCTGAGACTAAACTGGTGACAACAGGCTGTTTGTAAGCTGCCTGTCACAGTCTCATTGCATTGACTCTGTGGCCATCATATGAGTTAAATTCTGCTTCTGCCACACTGCATTGTATCTCCATGTCAGGGTAAGTTTGGACAGTTTTCTGATGTTTGAAATCAGGATGATAATTTCCCTATCTAGATAGGAAATGTATAGAAATGGAGAGGCCCTGTGTTCAGTGATGCTTGTTTTTGTTCTACAGGTGCAGCAGGTTCCAGTCTGAAATCAAACGGCTGAAGATTTCCTCGCCGGTCAGGGTGTGCCAGAACTGCTTCTACAACCTGCAGCATGAGCGGGGCTCAGAGGAGGGGCCCAGAAATTGATGGGGGCCTGGCAAACCTCCTCCAGCCCTGCTGCCACTCCAAGAACCAGTGAGAGCATCGGAAGGGATGAGAATATTGTCTGTTTACACTAATGTTCATACTGAGTTCTAAGCACTAAGAGTAAAAAGGGATCATTGCGTTGGTTTGTGTTGACAGGAAGTAAACGAGGCTAAACCGCGTAATGAGGAGCAAGGCCCAGGAAGATGTGGTTAACAACCACCAATCCAACAGAACTGTCAGCCCCTAAACCTATGTTGATGTGGCTGTGGAGAAAATCCTCACTTATCCTAAACACCCCTTCTTGTCTTGTTTTTGTAGAGTTAGTCATCTTAACGGGGGGAGGGGAGGGGAAGGCTTTTTAGAAGATAGTTGTAAATCTGCCTTCTTCGCAAGCAACTGTGTATATTGTAAATAGGTATAATGGCCTTTTTATCTAAATATGAACTTAACTGCCTGTTACATGGGACTTCAGATTAACCACTGTACTTTGTGTGGCATCTTTATCTCATCTATCAATTTAAATATGAATGTTAAAAAAAAAAAAAAACAAAAACCAGAAAACTCGAAGGCATTATGTGTATTTCTGTTAAAAATTCAATCTGTGCATGTTTGTTCTTTCAGTTGCCCACAGTATCTTAGTTTAAGTGAGGCTATTCATTGAATTACATGGATTTTTTCAAAAGAAAACATTTTTCAGAATAGGAACTTGGAGTATTTTATTCTAGCTGTAAGATAACCAGGAACTAAATTGTACACTTGTGTTGCATTTTATACCAAACTATTTACCACCTCAGTGTTGTTCATATTTAATAAGGCCTCTTTTATACATATGTCAGAGCTGCAGTTTTATTAATTACTTACTGTTCATTAGCAGCTGATTCATGCAGTGCAAGAACCAGCTTTTACCTTCTTTAGTCAATAGCAGTTGGCTTTTGCATATAGGTACAGAATTAATTCCTTGTGCATAAAATTTAACCGCTGTTGTCCTGTAGCTTGTTTGCAAAAAACCTTTTTGGAACAACAGGTATTGCTCTAAAGCAGGGTGATATTGGTCACGTCAGAAATGCTCCTTGGAGCTCTCTTTGTCTTTCAGCACACACCATCAGCTTGAGGACAGCAGTAGATTTCCATTATGGTTTTTAAGTTTCAATATGAATTTAATTGCAGTATTTTTTTACTACTCTGTCATTTATTTTGCACTACATGTGGGATAAAGTAGAGACACTGATATCCACTGGGATTGGAGCATGTGCATTGGATAGGCCCATGGACTTAAATTTCTGCATGAGGTCTTGCCAGTGGGTTTTTTGTTTGGGCAAGAGGGGAGAGGGAGGGCAGCAGGCAGGCTGGTGGTTGGTTTGGTTTTGTTTTTTAACATATGTGTATATATTTTGTAAATGGGTGACAAACTGATCTAGATCTAGGTATATTCACAATGGATTCTTTTAACTAGAGGTAAGGATATGACCCAGACCAACAGAAGACAGGTGGCTCTGCTAATACTTGAGTGTCTTCACTCACAGGGATGAGATCATCCTGCATTTGGAAAGACTGGGGCAGCCTCTGGCCCTGGGATGGCAAATCCTTAAAACCAGCATTGCCATCAGAAATGCCAGACCCTCTGTGCTGGAGTGAGCTCCTTCCACAGGGTGCTTGGCACTGCAGGGCACCCCTGTCTTCTCTTGGTTTGAGCTTTTAGCGGTGAATAATTTGTTAATTCTGACCACTTACTATTTACCCTGGTATGACATGTTTATGCACTGAAGGTTAAATATGTATTTTGATACTTGTTTGTTTATTATGTATGTGCTGGTCTGTAAAATGAGATATATTCCTGTTTTGGTATGTATACTAGGTCCCCAAATGAACAGAAAGGCTTCTCTAGAGCCCTTGCACACTGTTGAGTAAATGCAGGTTTGTTGAGCTTAGCTGACCCAAATTTTGGATCCAAAGAGTGATGGTCAAGTAGCCACACTGCGTGGCTGCCCTGACGGATTTGACCCTAAAAACAGGAAGAGGTCCTCAGTAAGCATGTGCGGAGCACTGGAATTTCTGTGTTCAGCTGTTCTCTCTAACGTTGCCTTCACCCTTCCCAAAATGATGCAAAACCAGCATAGTTCAGAAGACAGGCTAGTGGCCTTAACGTTTTCTGTTTGAAGAAAAGGCTGTTTTAACAACTCTTAAATGCCTTTGAGTCCACAGTTTTCCTCCCCTTGCCTCCAGATTTCCAATCAGCCCCAGATTTAAGGAAGCCTTCTTTTCTGTGGACTGCAGCTTGTCCAGCCACGTGATGAAACCCTGATAAAAGCAAGGCTGTGACAACAAGGCTGATGTGATCAAACACTAAAGCACGGACACGGTCCTGGTGTGGGGTCATGAAGACAGGGGGCTGTCAGCCACAGGGCCACGCTGTGCGTGTGTTTGGCAGCGCACTAAAGAGATCCCCCTTCCTTACAAATTCTGCAGTGTGCAGGCTAGGCCCAGTTTACATTTTGCAAGCAAACCACCACAGCCCTCTGACTTAATTCTGTTCCAAAAAAAACACGTTTTTGCTTGTTGGAGGCAGAGGGGGACAAACACACTTGCTCGTATTTCCTCTGGCAGCTGGTGCTGTGGGCAACTGTGGTGTTCACGTGGGAGTGGGGTTTTTTTCCATTTCATTCGAGCTTCTAATGCAAATACTTGCTTTGTTTTCCATGTAAAAATCTGTTGAGCAAAAATATACTCACGTACACTAACATTAGTAGACTGTATTCTCTGCAAGTACCTCACATGTCTTCTCCTGCCTTGTTCTTTGTAGTAAATTTATCCATGTACTCCTAACATTCGTATGTAGTGTGCAACTGTAATGTCATGCTTTTGAGAGGGAGTTGGCTGCCTCCAGCCAACATTCATCAGTTCAATAGCAAAACACTTTAGATAAGTTATTTTGCACTTTCTTATGTATAAAATTGGTAGAAACTTATATTGCTTTGTATCATTTAAAGACTCCTTTTGTTTCAGTAAATGAACTGTGTATAAAATACTTATGCAGTTAAAACTGTTTTTAGAAAGTATTTTTAATTTCAGCAAGTTTGGTTACTTGTTGCATGACTATTAACACAGCTGACTTTTTGTGTCAGTGCAATGTATATTTTTTTTGTCCTGTTATTAACTTGTAAGCCCTAGTTAAATGGCCATTTATTTGTACAGCATCAGGAGTAAATTGAAGAAAACTGGCTAAGACTGGAGTGTGGAATTTTGTACTATATTGCAGAATCCAATATCTGTTTTTTGGTGGTTACGTAAAAGGCCTGACGATTTACTATCTAGTGTGCAATCTGTGATATCTGAATGTTCATTGTATATTTGTCTCCAATGCAAAAAGGTAGAGTAACACAATTACAACAATACATGATTAAATGCAATAGTTCAGGTACTGAAGTATTTTTTTTTCATTTCAAATAAATACCTGCTATTTACCACCAAAAAGCTGTTTTGCATTTGTTGGAAAGACACAACACTTGCAGCTGAATAAACATTTTTAACTTGGGAGTGGTAATTCATGAGTAACATTTTTCTGTGTCATGATGAGGAGTAAATGTCTATTACTTGTTACCGTTTTGTTTTCTGAATGTGAGTATGGCCATCCATGATGGTGCAGCATGAAATCGTGTGTCTCAGTTTATTCTTTTTTGCTTTGTAGTGTGAAGTGTGAATTCAGCAGAATCTGACAGTGTGTAGAATAGGCTGTGCCAATATAGAGAAAGCAGACAAATTATGTAAATCATGCTGGATAAGGACAGCAGAAAAGGAGGTAGTTACAGGAGCCATGTCTTGGTTGTATAGGATCAGTAATGTCCACTTTTCATAGGTTCAGATATTTCTCACTTGGGCATTTCCACATTTTAAATCGTTCTGCACACTGAAAAAATGCTTTCTCTTTTAACAGTTTTTGCTTTTTCTCTAACAGTTTTGGGGCACTTTCAGTGTTTCTCGGCATGGCTGCAGACATTGCACAGCTGCAGCCTGGGTGTCGTTCTGCTGTCAGGGAGCAGGTCATGGATGAGCCTCACCACAGCGTTGTGAGCCAGGTAACCATGCCAACTGTGGGGTGTGGGGTCTGGCATGGCCTCCCACTGCTTTTGGGGAGAAATGCCCTACTAACAGTAGCTCCAGGCTGCTCTGTGCAGCTGGATCATTTAGTATATGCAGTATTTCAGCCTCCCGTGGTGGAGTCACAGTCCTGATTGGCACTGAGACTTGGTTGGGAAAGTGCAGTCCCCATGGAGCACAGGCTTCAGTGTTGAGATTAACATAGTGCAACAGGTATTGGGAGAATTAATTTGTCTCTTTCTGGCCAGATAAACAAAGGGTGACTAATTAGGAAATCCATCACCTTTTGGGAGCTTCCTGCACTAAGCCTGGGCCTGGGAGAAGGAAGCATGGTGCCCTGTGAAATTCGTGGCAGCTGTAATGTCAGTGTTGGAACTGTGAAATCCCAACAGGCATCAGCTGGGCCAGTTTGGGAGTAAAACAAAGCAGTTGTTGAGTGACAGGGCAGTTCACTGCAAGTGCCCCAGCCTTCAACTCTGGCTGTACCACAGCTCCTGCCAGGTACACTGGCAGGGCACTGCCCAGGGCAAGGCATTCACTTTAGCAGATAAAACCAAATTTGTGGCCAATTTGCTGTGACCAAATTGTCTTCCATGACAGTTGCAATAACTCTTGACAGTTCAGAAAGGTGAGATTGGGCTGCTTTCCAGGCTCAGTGTTCTGTGCTGTGAAAAATAGATGTGTGTTTTTAAATAATTACTGGCAGTGGGACATGTCTGTCTCCATATCAGGACAGGGATTTGATTCACTGGTGAGGGTACTGTGCCACACCATGTAGAGAGGAGGGTGTTGTAAGCAAGCACAGACTGATGTGCTGGAGCCAAATCCTGCCCTGTCTTCCTGGAGGGGACTTGCATGGCTCATTACAGGATAAACGCTCCAAGTGCAGAGTAACCTGGGAGTGTTTCCCAGCTCCTGTGAAAGGGCAGAGCTGTCCAGCAGGTTTCCCAGTACACCACCCAAGCTCTCAGAATTCACCCATCTGAGCAGTGCTTACAAGACCACCATGGGATATGTGTGTTTATCTAAGAGCTGATTGGCTCCAAACTGAGCTGAGATGTGGATTGGCAACAAGGGATAACAAAAAAGGACTCACTTTGTTCCTAAAAGGAAGAGCTGGGGCTCAGCTGTGGGAAACTGCTAAGACCTCGCTGAAGTCAAGGCTGCTGCTTTGGAGGGAGAGAGAGTAAAATAGGTTTGAGCCCAGCTGTGAAAAACTGTATTATCTAAAAATACCAATGATCTCAGTGTTACTTCTGCACATGAGTTAAACCCCTCAGCTCTTACGTTCTCCTTATAATTTTTCTAAGGGTAATAGAATAGTCTTGAATTCATGTAGAAGCAAGAATACATTCTTTTCCTGCAGAGGCCCAACTTGTTTCTTTGCACTGTCACAGGATGACATTGTTCACCATGACAGCCACCCAGGCAGACAAAAATAGCGAGTTAGAACACGTCACCCTGGTGCAGCAAAGCCCAGACAGGAGGTGCTTTTGCAGTGGTTATCACTGGGAGAATGTCTTTGTAGGCAAAGCCTGGATTATCAGAAGCTTTTTATGGCAGGGCTGAGGCCCAGGGCTAACAGGACAATTGTGACACAGCTTGAGGAGCTGAAACTCTTCTGGTAGTTGACAATGTGGTGGGAGAAGAAAAATCCATTTGTTGTGACACAACTCCTAGAAGTTCTTTATTGAAAGGTCTTGTAAGCATTCCAGTACAGACTTAGCTGCTCTACTGTAGCTTTGAGTTGATGGAGATGAACAAATGCTTTTAAAGCAAAAAAAAAAGGCAAGATGGACACCTCTATAAAATTTCATAGTAGGTGAAATTTGGACACTGATTACACCAAAGATAAACATCAAATCACAGGAATTACACACAGCCCTAAGGCAAAGTATGCAATGAATGTACACAATTGCACTTCAGTCTGTAGAAAGTTCTGACAGGCACCACTGCCCAAGCACTCCATATCCTGGGTAAGGAGGGTGCCTGATGGGTATCTCTGCCTGGAGAGCAGCAGTTTTGGAACCTGGGGATACCCAGAGTGTTGCTGTTCCCTACATTCAGCTTTTTGGGTGAGTGAGCAATGACCTGGCAGTGCCCAATTGAAGGTGTCTAAGAGAAATTAATATTAAACCAGTTTCACTGGTAGCTGTTGTTTTGTGTTTCTCCCTTAGCTAAAAATCCCAAAGTCTGACCACAGCACATCTACCTGTTGAGACAGAAAATGTGGCCCAATACCCTGATGCTGTGGAATTCAGCAGAAATCCTGTGGTGAGTCTAAGCTCCTCACAATTTCCAAATATGTAAAAAGCAGTGATATTGCTGATTTCTCTCCACGCCCCCATTCTCAGCCACAAACTGTGCTCCAGGATTATTCTCCTGAGCGTTTCAGCCCAAAGGGACTGACTGTAATGAAGGCCTATATTAAATGAATTAATGGATCTCATTCCCATTTCAGACTCTTGCGCTATGTTCATCATCCAGAGAGACCAGCTCTCCTCAATTAAGGCTGCAAATGACTTTGAGTTCCCTCTATAGAGCATAAAACCTCCTTTTTCCAGGTGTCGGAGAGACCAGTTGGAAAGCCAGCTGCAACACCTCTCCTAGTAAATCCTCCAGCAACACGAGGCTCCCACCCTGTGCCTTCCATCTCCTTACAGTAAAAATGAGTACTTAGCTGGACAGCATTTTTTGCCTTTCTGCACCCACAGCCCACCCTCCTACAGTGAGAGATTCCACTGCTCTGGGGGGGTGTTCAGGCAAGAAAATCCTCTTACCAAATCCAATGGATTTCAGAATCCATCCCCTAAAAGGCAGGAAAAAGCGAACATTTGTTACAGTTTGCTCAGTAGTTCACCATTAATGTTCTGTTCAGTCTGTAATAAAAAAATATTCTTTCTGTTGAAACATCAGATGCATGGGAAAGAGAGTGAGCTAAAGAGCAAACATATTCCATTTTGTTTCATTTAAAGTGTGAGATCCTTCACTATCCTGGGATAAGAAGCCTCTCTGACGGGCAGCTGCCATTGTTAGGATAATTTTCTCTTTGTCCTCACGTTGAAAGCAGCTCTGCTGTGCAAGGAGGCCTTTGCCAGTCCCTGGGGTAGAGTACAGCTGGTTGCTTGCAGAGCTGCTACAGGCAACAGGAGGCTTAAGTGACCAGATAGAAAACCTAGAAATGAGTATTGGGTCTGGCTGAGATGGAGTTCGTTTCATTTTCTCCCCCCATCCCCATCCTGCTGCGGAGGGCAGTGATAGAGCAGCTTGGTGGGCACCTGATGTCCAGGCAAGATCCACCTTCCACAGTCCTTTTTGGCACCCAACATGGTCAATGGCAGCTTTGTATGAAGTGTGCAGTAACTGCTGTGAGAGTCAGGGAGTTTGGCTGAAGTTGGGAACATGTTAGTGCAAAATATGGCTCTGGGCTTTGCCCTGGCATTGGTGTGGTGTGGGAGCGATCTTGTCTCCACAAGAGGATGAGGGAACACATCTCCCTCTCCCTACTCAGGATTGATGTGGATGACTGTGCTGGTTCCAGAGGTCCTTGTTCGTGTTTACGTGAGTTGTTAGTGGTACTAATTAGCACTGTTGGCACATTATAGGGTTGGTGGAATCCAGTGTTATCATGGTGTAAGAGAACATTTTTGGGTGAGGCAATACTGAAATGTGCCCTGAGGTGGCTGTTCCCTGGCTGGGGGGAAGGATTTGGGCAGGTTACTAGGACAGGTATCACCTCCCAGAGCCTGGGACTTTCCACCTGAATAGGCAACAACTCTGGCAAACTGAAGTGTCACCTGATAGAAAGGTGTCTTCCTACCCCAGTGAAACCCAGCAGCTTCTTACCCTGTAGTGGGGCCTGGCCTGTGCCTATTGAGCCCCAGTTCAGTGCTCTGTGAGGGCTGTGCTTGAGGCAGGGGCTCAAACAACAGCAGCAACTACAGGAATTGCCCCAGAAGTGAAAAAGAAACAGTGGACAAAGAAAACAATGGGTCCATATCATTGATTAGTGAGGAAGGAGGAAGAAGAGGAAAGGTTTGAACAAGATGTCAGTCCTTCAACAAATAAACTGGAAGAAGGAGTGAGTGAATTCAGACATGATGCAGAAACTGCC
The DNA here is from genome assembly GCA_013398175.1 of Climacteris rufus. Lineage (NCBI taxonomy): Eukaryota > Metazoa > Chordata > Aves > Passeriformes > Climacteridae > Climacteris > Climacteris rufus. The sequence goes on from VZRZ01005482.1 coordinate 735,593, forward strand.
CCGCCCCTGACCTCATCAGAGCTTCGAGACATGGAAAGATTACAGCTGACAGCCAGGTGAGGGGATTGCTGCCTGGCTGATCCATGCTGGGATTATGGGACTGGCAGTAAGCAACTGGAAGGTAAGGATGCCCTAGGATCCCTTGCTAGGAACTGGAGAATTGAGAGGGGAATTGGAAAAGAGGCAGCAATTTGCAATCTCGGGAGTAGGCTCTTCTGAAGCATGAGGATGGTCTTGTGGACTCCTGTGGATAAAGGCACCCAGTGTCCAAGAATCGGTGCTGCTGGAAGCCATCTACAGTGATTTAGATGAAGATGAGATCTCTAAAGGTCCAGAGGATGTCCTGGGCACACAGGCCTTGTGGAGGATGGTGATTCAAAGCACCCCAGCATCATATTCCAACAGCTTGGCAGCAACGTGTTGCCTGGATATGGATACACCGGCTGTGGAGAGTCTCTTCTTGGGTCCAAAACTTTGCAGCAAATCTCTCTCTCTCTTCATCCCTATGGGCCACCACCTTGGCTACCAGGGCTGCCCCAGGAAGTCAGTCCCAGTCGGAGGGAAAGGGAGCCCCAGACAGGTGGTGCACCCTGGTTCTGCCCACATGACCGGGGGACTACACAAGAAAGTGGGAGGGTGGTGAGCTGGCAGCCCATCTACAGGAACTGAGAGGGAAGAGAGCTGCTGAGGAAAGGCCACCCAGTATAAAGGACTGTTAAAGACGGGAGGAGAGATGATGCCCAGGAGTCCTTCCCAATCTAAGTGTTTCTGTGATTGTACCAAAGCAGTAATAGCAACCAACAATACACCTTAATCTAATCATCCTCCTCTTTGCAGAGCTTTGTTTTATCTCTTCCTCTGTAAAATCTCAAGGAAATTATGGATGGATCCTTCTGCTGAGAAGACAATCACTCTGTTAGGAGAAATGAAAGTGCTTGACAGCAACCATTCTGACCTCAGGTGAACACTGAACTCCAACCCCAGGGAAAACCTGAGGAGAGAGAGGGAATTATGGTTGTAAACCAGTTGTGTGCTCACTACAGAGGCCGGGGCACCAGGATCCGGTACAACAGAGGCTTACACACAGCTCTGTACTAATAAACCAAATATATACATCATACACACCATGTAGCACATCAAGTGATGGCACTCTAAACACCCAGTACTCAGTGCTGTCAGCAAAACACTGTGGCCTGTTGGGTGCTGTTAGGCCTTCAAGCAGAAGCAAGGAAAAACTCATGGAATGATTGCCTAAGGGATAACCCTGGACTAAAGGAAAGGGGTAAAAGTAATGAAGAGACATACTTCACAGTGGAAAATCAGAATCAGACCAGGCACCTCAGAAATTATTTTTTTGCAAGGTGATTTAGGATCAGGCAACTTCTCTTTTGTTTTGTTTAGTTTTTACAATTGTGCTGTGGGAAACATCCACAGAATGAAAAGTACTGTGGCAAGCCTGAGAAGAAACCAGTTCTTCTCTGCCCACGTTTCATTGCCACAGGAGCTGATGTGGGATGGAGGAAGAAGCAGGCCTGAACAAGGCACACTGGGACAGATCTTCCCCTGCTGCCACCATGCCGCCTGCAGTCTGTGTCACAGCAGGGATACGAGCTGGCTCAGAGCCCTGGTCCCCCCATGCCTCACTGGATGCAGACTCCCTCCAGGAAGGGAAGTGGAAACACTTCCTTTAAGTATAAAACTACCTTCTGGTGTCTGAATATCTGTCACCTACTAGAAACAATACCCAAACTTATAAAAGTTACCTTACATTATTATAATGCTCTCTCCTTTCTCTAGCTTGCTTGTGGCATTTTACATCTCCTTGTACACCATGAAGACAGGAAGAGATCACAAGTAACTCAGACACCTTCAGCAGAGGGCAGGAAAATCCTCACGTATGTATGAAGAAATAAACTGTCTTAGCATCAAATCTTGAACAGTAAACTCTTTGAAGTTAGCTTATTTTATTTAAAAAAAAAAAAAATTCAAGTTGATGAGAGTCTCTGAATATCAAAACTGTGCGTCTTTTTTCCTCCTCTGTGCTCCTCTCAAGCACTAGCACAGCAAAGGGAAGACAGTGCAAGGGGTTGTTGCATGGTCCACAGAGACTGTACAGGCTTTGGACCCAATGGAAATAGGTTCCCATCAGTCCAACAGCACGTGGCTCCAGCCTGGTCTGTCTCCTTGGAGCTAGAGGATCACGGATGATGGCACTGAGAGCATAAAGCTCCGCAAAGCAGCACTGTCCCAGAAACTTGCACAGCTACACCAAATGCCACTGGCATCAGAACCTAAACACTTCTGAAACCTCTCCTTTATTTTACACCCACTTCTCCTGGAGCACAGGGGAGTTTCAGGTGACTGCAGCAGAAGACGACAACAAACCCTCTTTTTGTCTGCCTAAGAACATTGTGCGTTTGTTCCCCCGTGTTTTACCATACAAGGAAGCCAGCACGTGGCTCAGGGACTCACAGCTGCCAGGGAACTAAGGGTCCTGGGGAATACAGGTGGGTATGAAATGACTGTGCACCCCCTCCAGCCTCAGGTGAAAGCCCAGAACCTCGTCTATGTGAACAAAGTGATGTGCGGATCTGCTGGGGCTGCAGACCCGGGGAGCCGCCCCGATGCCAACCGGAATAATGCGGGCAGCAAGACACAGTCAGCCGTAAGCAACAACGGGCATTACGCACCAGGGGAGCAGTGGCACCTGCTAACACCGGGAACAGAAGAGATGGACAAGACACTGAGTCAGCCTAGGAACAGATGGAGGTGTTCTCCTGTGGCACGCTGTGTCCAGGTGATGGCAGGAAAGGAGCGCTGTGGCATTGTCTTCACGCCCACCTCCCGCTGGAAGCGAAACTGCGGCTGAAGGAGAAATTGATCTCCCCGTTTTTGTACTTGCCCCAAGCTCCAAATGGCACTATGACAACTGTGCTGTTGTCTTCAGAGCCAAACTGCACTGCCTGAGAGGAGAAACAAAGTGTCAGCATCTTGCTTGGAACAGGAAACAAGGGTCTGGCTTCACGTGGGACAGCACGCCCCGAGGCCCAAGACTCCCTAGCCCCTTCCCAGGCCTGATGCTCCATTCTGATATGCTCCAAGGCTTTACATGGGATGCCACCATCCAGATGCTTTACATGCCACCATCCAGAACTGTGGTCATAAACTGGCTGTTTCTGTCTGTGCCAATGAATTATTCAGCACAGGAATAAGCTGCAGTTACAGTCCCATGCAGTTCGGTGGACTGTGAGCTAAGTAACTTAATTGATGTGATGCCTGGCAAGGATGAGGCAAGACCCAGGGTAAGGAAAAGGCTCCCCAGCAGGACTAGTGAGTGCCTCCCCCAGCACAGTTCAATTCACTTGACTGTGTGGTTGTATACGTGGGTTTTTTAAACCAAGCCAAACCAACAAACAGCATTTGGTGCCCAGGGAGATGGTGGCATTACCTGCTCAGTCACAACGTGGGCAGCCTCAGCAGGGTCGTGGCACTGGCTGATGAAGTCGCAGATCTCCTGACTGTTCACTATGAAGTTGATCCCGTCTGTGGTCAGGACCAGGAAGCTGTCGTCTGCATGGTGCAGCTGCAATGAAAGCACACAGGACACATGACCATGGGGTGAGTGCTGCAAGGAAAAATTACCTTTGCCTTCATGCTTTTACACTCTGCTGCAAATCACTGTTTGTGCCCCCCTGCTTTCTGTGCAAGGACTAGCTGGAACCCCCAGCTCCTGGCTAGCCAAAGGCTGCCCCTTGAATCCTCCAGCACATCCATCAGTCACACAGACTATGTTCCCTGTAGTGGACGAGAGTGTCTTAAGGTGCTGCCAGTTCTATTAAGCCAAAAGACTAGATTCATTCATTATCCAGTAAGCAAAATTTTCCTGAAACTGAGGATATTAAGGAAGACATGATAGCACTGTGGTCACCTCCCTAAGCCCCTCAGGGCTGGTGGGTGGCATTGTTTTAGGACCAGCTGAATCTAAGTTCTTGGGGCTGTAGGAGGTGCATTGGAAAAAAGTAACAAACAGAATGCTAGTTGCCAGGAGAGCTTCCTGCCAAAATGCAGGAAACTGGTGAATACCTTCTGGGTACTTAATTTGTTTTCTGGACAACTACAGAGCCATGGTAAAATACATGTAGCTGTCCTTGCCTCCTCTCCCTCTTCCTCTCAAGTGTCTACATATCCTCTACATATCCTACTATTTTGATGGCAGCCCATCCATATCCCACGTGGTCCTCAGTGATTGTTTTATGCCAGCATTAACCGCAAAATTGTTCACTTGACCACAAGGCCCAAACAGACTTAACACCTCTGTATTTCAGTAATGCATGTCATGTGTTATCTTTCTTCCCTCATCATATATTTTACTGTGAGAAGTGGCATTCAGAAGTGGATCTGGTTGAATTTAGTACCAGATTCTCTTCTGTCCTGTTAGTGTTAATCTGAAACACCTTAATTAGGATTGCTGTCTGGTCACTTCAGGAAAAAATAAGGCGTGGCCATCAGGCTTCACCTGGGCTCGTGTCATGTGGGTACCACCACCTGCATCAAACACCTATGAAGCCCCTTAGGCTGAGTGTTGCTGTCCAAGTTAATCAGACCTTCTTTTACCTGAACCCTTTTTGTTTCTGGCTGGGCTATCACACCACTGCTTTTAAGATCCAAATCTCCTATGCTCCGTGTCATTGCAAGTCTACCATTCACATGAGGTTGTCCCAAACTGTTCCAGGAAACGAAGCCACCACACTTCTTAATCCTGTCCAGAGGCACAAAAGAAAAAGTGAATATGAGTTACAGTTTCACACCATTATCCCCATCTCTATTCTCAGTTTCTGTTACTAGCTACAGTGGGGAATGATGTATGGAGAGCCTAAGCTGGGAGGCTGAGAGTTGGCTTTAGCTGTTTGAAGGGCTCCACAGAAGGGATGGGTCTTGGTGGGCTGAGTCCTGACCTGGGAATCATGACACATTTCTTCAGGTCTTGGTTCTAACTTGGCAGACTTGGACATGTCTGAACCATGTGGTCACGGCTCTGTTCTGAACCTTAGTTACACTAATGTTACTGCTTAGACAGTTTAGGCCCGTGGAGGGCTTTCCACATCCCTGGCCCTCTAAAAGGGACCCAGTGCATTAACTGGAGCTCTGTCATGTACTGCCAGCTCAGAGTGGTCTCAGGGCACTATGTTCAACTCTCTGCTTTTTTCCTGGCCCAAGCCAGCAGCAGAACACAAGCCCATCCTGACTGGGGCCGTGCTCTGGGAAGCCATATGATCAGCCAGCAGGTACCTTTCCTTCTCCTCCTTTCTCTCTGGAGTATGGTCAATGGTGAGTTTCATGGCCTTTCCCTTCCGACACAGCAGAGCACGACTGTCTCCCACACTTGCCACAACCAGCTCGATTCCATCCCGGAGCAGAGCCACTGTTGCAGTGGTCCCAGAGCTCAGCAGAGTTGCTATAAACGTCATCAAAGAGAGAGGTTTAGCACTGCCTCAAAGCATGCAGCTATTTATAACAGCAACAGTTTCAATTGGCAAAATGAAGACAACTTGAGCTCTACATAACCAGCAAATTACTGCTTTAAAGTTAAAACTAAACCTACATTTTAAAAAAAATAAATAAAGCAAACATGCATGCATGTAGGACTGGGGGAAGAGAGGGGAAGTGGAAAGGATTAAGTATTTCTGTGCAACAACATGGCTCCATGCAAACAGGGCAAGTGGGATAAATGCAGTACAAGGTACAGTGGCTTCATTTCAGTTTGTAGCAAATAGTTTTTCAGTCCCACAAGCTCCCCTCGAGTTGCAGGGTTATTGTCCTTATCCCTGGGCACAGTGGCTGCACAGGTAGGTCACCATAAAGGTGATGGCTCTTTCCTTCTGTTAGGGGGTGAAGTGGGCAATAATATAGTGATAAATAATTACTGTAGTAATTATAGTTCTAGTAATTGTAGTTCCACGTCCAGATCACCAGACGTAAAGTAATAGATCAGTCCTTTACACCAGTCTGTGGCATCCTTCCATTGCTGTCAGAGCTGTTACACTGCCCCTGTACTTCCCTCAGCCTTGCCAAGAGAAAAAGGGTTCAGCCAAAAGGCCACTGGCTTTTTCCAGGAAGGAACACTGCTCCCTCCAGACCCTCTCAGCTTGCTGGAGGTCTCAGTGTGAAGGTGAAGCTGGACTCTGGGGTTTTGCCTTGTCTTGTGCCTGCAAACTGATGCAGGTGGCAGCCTGCCCAGGGCACTGCTGGGGTCACTTGAGAGGGGTGATCCCAGAGAGTAAAACAGAGCCCTGGTGCTGCCCTCCTTCTCTGACAGGGCAAGGGAGTGAGCTGAGCTGGCTGGCTGCACTCAGGGACCTGGCTGGATTAATTCATGCAAGTAGATTTAAGGGCTTCTCATTTCAATTTCTACAATGCACTGGAGGAAAAAAAACGAAGTGATTGAAAAAGAGTAATGCAATTGCCTATTTCAGAAAAAGATCTGTAGCATCATCTGCAGTGAAGAAAATGCTGGAAGAATTGCCCAGCTTTCCTTTTCTTCCTTTGCTTTTCGACAGTGCAAGTCCCATTTTACAGTTATTATCTTCCCTTCCTGCAAATTCCGCAAAGGTCCCCCAGTGAGAGGTGCCTGGAAATCAGTAACTCTGCTGACTTGAGCTATTACAGTAAAATGTCTGGACAGGACCAGCTACTGCCTGGAAGACATTTGCATTCACAGCCAATGCAAACCCCCTTGAAAGGCCCTCTGTAGGTCACCTGCATTCTGGGCTTTTCCTGTTGTTCCAGTTTTTCAAAGAAAGCCAATTCGAGATGAGTTTGGGGCTTACTTAGGAATGTGAATCCCCACTTATATTCCTGTTTTCATGTCACTAACAGTTCAGTATCTCTTAACCACTGCTTCTGCAGAGATCAGCTACAGCTACCTGTGCTCCTACCTCTGGCCCTGCAGCCTTGACCCCAGGGACATGGGACAGACCTGAGACAGGACTATGTTTGATCCCAAGGAATGCCAGCCAGCCCCAAATGTGACCAGCTGCCAGCAGACAGGAATAGAAATGCAAGTGCCCTGGAGTCTTGACAACCTCCTTCCCCAACCCTGTGAGGGTTCAGGCTCCTGTAAGACCTGGGAGTAAACTGAAGCCACAAAGCCCTGGAAGATGCATTGAGCCTTGTTGTGCAGTGAAAGCAGCGAGCCGATGAATCAAAAAAACCAAAACCCTCACAAAACAGTGTTAACTAAGCTGGTGTTATTATTTAAAACAGGTATTATTACTGCAGCAAGGACTTGGTTTAGCTGAACACTGAACCAACAGCTCAGTGGTGAACACCAGCCCTGGAGACACCTCGGGCTGTGTCAGGGCCATGCAGGCTGTGACACTGGAAACTGGATGTGGCAGCTTCTGAATACCCAGGTAGGCACTGACATCCTGTTTCTCACTGAAGCAAGGACTAGCCCAGTGCAGACTCACTTTGAGGCACATTATGGAAGTAAGATACTGACAAGTACCAGTGCAATTAGAAATTTTAGTAGAAGCAGTAAAATACCTGTTTTAGCCAACAGTTAAAACAAGTGAAATAGAGAACCTATGTAAAACTACCTTTTTATTTTACAGGAAACACTTTTTTTTAGATAGTAAGATTAATGCAAAAGTGCCACTACTTTCCTGTTTCATTCTGTGGTTTTGGAACTATGCTGAGAAACATAGAAAAATTGAAATCCATAGTCTTTAATTCACAAAAGACTGGAAACATTTGGACATTCAGGTGAATCTGCATCTTTGGAGCACAAACTCCCAAAGAAAAGAGTTGCTATCACAGAACCAAGGGATGGTACTAAAGAACAAGTCAAGATATTGTCCAGAATTGTTGTAAGGGACATAGTGACTTGAACTTTATATGTTTATTAGCTAAAGAGCACTCCTTAAAAAAATACATGCTGCTCATGATCTCTTCCTTGGAACCAGTTCGTGATGGGAGTAGGGGTGCAAGAACATTGATGAAGTCAGATGTAGCATAATGTGATTTCTAGCACAGCTCAAAACCACAGGAATGATGATGGGATAACATTTCTAATGCTTTACTACAGCTGCTGCTAGTTTATTTAATAACACAAAATATGTTGCATCAGCAAATGTATTGGTTTTAACAATTAAAGAGTTTATTTTGTTTTCCTAACAACATCACTATAAAACTAAGATCTTTCAATAGGTTCTTAACACTCACTGGACAACTTTTACTGCAAGTCATCTCAACTAATGTGACAAAGAGGATGTGGGAACCTTCCAGTAGTCCAGGCTAGGAACCGCCGGACTCCTTCACCTGGGACAAAATTAAGCAGATCTCTCTTTCCACTGAAGCCCAGCTTAAAGTGTCCAGGGCCTCCAGTTCTAGAGCTGCTGAGCAGGTACAGTGTCTGCCACAAATAACACGCACACAGAGGCAAATAGGAAATTCACCCAGGGACTTTGTTCAAACAAAATAAACCTGCAACACTGGAGATGAAAGAATAAGGGCTGCAGAACAGGGGATAGAGTCAGTCACTCTCAGGTTTGCTTGCACTGTCTTGTGCAGCTCATGTAGGAAGCACCTCCATCTTTGTCTGGGAATTGCCACCATTCTCACCTTCTTGCTAAAACTGTGTGACAAAACCAGTTTTAAATTCAACCAAAATCAAATCTAGATTTTGTTTCCCCTCTGGAGATAAGTAACCAGCAAATCAACCAAAGCATTTCATCAGTGCTAGAGGGCCAGCTCTCTCATATATGGCAAGACTGGCCACTCTGAAGAACATCTGTTCCCTCAAAGTAATTTATATATATATATATATTTATATATATATATCACACCAAAATGGGGAGTTCAAACCAGTGCCAACTGAAATGGGGCCATCTTAAAGGCACTGAGCAGAAGCATATGAATTGTTCTCACCCATGTGAAAATACTCAAACACTCTTTTAATGTTGTAACTATTATATTCTAAGTTGATGAGGTAATAATCAGGGCCCTCGGGTAAAAAGGCTGCCTTTACAATGTTGATAGATCTATGAAATAGTACAATTTCTGCAGCTCTCCCTTTTCCTCAGTGTTGCAGGTTAACATATGTAAAGAAATAAAAACCTTTTTTTTTGAGTGGTAACTTTAAAAAAACAATGAAACAAACATTACTCTTAAAATTTAGTTACTTTTAAATAACTTCTGCTGTTTGCTCAGCATAATAAGATTCCCAAACAAGATTCCTTTCAAACATTGATAGACCAGTTAATACCTGGCTATGCTTTAATAAGATGGCTATTCCAGAAGTGAGTGGCCAGTGTGATTAGAGTTGGATGCACTGAACGTGGAGATGGATGGACAAACTCCCTGTTTTTTTCTCTGAGTAGTGGCTTGCAGTGAACAGAAGCAATAGCAATACCTTGTAGGACTAGAGCAGGCCAGGAGAGGGTTTGTCTTCCATTTCTCTAGGGAAATGCTCAAATTTCCTCAAGCACACAATTCACTTTCTGACTTCTATCCTTGCTGAGCAAAGCTATTCAGGCTTTATGTTTCCATTTTTATGGCTGGTTAAAAATATCAGAAAATTCTGCCCATCTGTGGCAGTTGTGCCATGGATAATGACATTTGTTGGATGTGAACTTCCTTTACTATGTCCCATACCTAAATTTAGCAGTGATTTGAAAATGACTGGCTATATTTAAATGCGTGGAAGGGAATGAAAATGCATTTTTGAAGAGATATCAAAACCAAGCTTCAGGGCTCAGACATGTGTCTAAGATGTTAATGATTACCCAGGATTTAGGCAGAGGGCAGATTGTCCCAGACCTTCCTACAGCAAATTTCTTAGGCTTTTGTGTGAAACAACAGGTACAGATCACTGTCAGAGGGCACACTACAGCCCTCCAAGAGCATTAGTGAACTGCATGCCAGACACAGCAGCAGTACCTGGAACACATATCATTTTTTTGTTATTGAAAACTCATAGGAACTATTATGCTATGTATTTTCCAGCTGTACTTTCAAATATTGTGTAATTGTAAAGGGGCCTACAAAGGGACATGCCCTTGAAGACACAGCTGGGAGCTCCAACAAGGCATGTCTCTAATCCTGTTAAATTTGTAAGGTTTTTACCCTTCAAATAGTACTGTAAACAGTGCCTCCAACGTGCCATTTTGGTTACAGGGCTTTGTCCCAGGATTCAGGTTCCTTCAATCACCCAGGTACACACTTTTAAAGCTGGTTGTCTGTTAGTAAAGACCTGGACATCCTGAACATGCACTGGGTTTTTTGCAGACACGGTGAAAGGAGTGAGCTGGAAGGGTCAGCTGCTGGAACAAGACAAAGCTATTATTTTCTACTTCATCAGCTATGGCCAGGTTTCAAAAGGAGGTCAGTCTTGGGGAGCATCCAGCATAACCCAGATACAGCATGTTACACAATCAACCACCACTTCCAAGATTCTCTAGCAACTGCCTTGACTGTCACATCTAGAATAGCCACAATTCAGCAGAAATTTTGCTGGCAAACTGAATCAGTTTGGAAGCAGGCTTTTAACAAAGACACATGCCAAGCACGAAATTTTATGTAATTTTCAAAACATTAACAACAACAAGAATACCCACACAAAGCAGTGAACATAGTATTGAATTATTTTAACAACAGATATGCAAGAAGTTTAATCTGTTCAGAAATGCACACTTGACTTGGCACCCTGTTACTCCATTCTTTGCCTCAGAGCTTGACTTTCAGCCAAGACCACTGGGCTCTTTTAGATCCCCCAGGCTCCAGCAAGAGCTTGCAGGTGCTCAGCCTACCTGAGAAACACTGAGTGCTTGCCAGAGTGTGGCCCCTGTGGATGTCTGACAATGCTTTTACCCTCTATTTTGCTTGACCTCAAGTTTTTTTTTAATGAAAAGGGTTTGTTCAGTAACCTGGTAATCATTGTATGTTTTCTGGCATTAAGCAGCATCAGTTAGTTAAATAATGTGAAAAAAATCCTATAAACAGATCTAAAATGCCCAGCTTGCTGCGCAATTTCTCTGTCAAAGATTGTTGCAATCCAATTCTTTAAGTCTCACATACAAAATGTTAGGATGGGAAACTGTTTTCAGAATAATATATCTAGTACAGTTTTCAATCCTTGTCCTCAAGCAGCTGCTCTGACACATAACAGAGGTCACTACAATGAGCCAAACCAAAGGCTGTCCTTACCCATAAAAGGGCAGGGAGGGGGACAAATAGATCTTCAAGTTACTGAAAATGGAAGGTTCTCATCCAGGGAAGCACATAAACTGGTATTCAAATGCTGTCTTGGATTTGGGCTTGTAAGAAAATAAATTTGCAAGGAGGCTCTGGCATAAAAAGCACAGCTGCTCTACTGACAAGTCTCTTACAAGCTAAAAGCCACCCTGCAGGGCAAAAGTGACTCTGGACTTTTTCACTGCATGAAATACAACGGGAAAATGAACTTTATAGATTTCATCCCCCTCTTTTAAGGGCTGCATTTTAGGACTTAAGACTTTTTTCCTGCTCCCTGGTGCAGGCTAGGGTAAGAGGCAATGCTGCAACAGTCAGGCTACCTGTGCTGCATTTGATTCATGTAGCAGTTCAAGTGCAGGAAGCCACTCCATTACTAGATTGTATTCATTAAGAAAAACAGCTTGAGAATATAGTATCACTTCAGTCCCTACAGGGCTTCTTGGTCCCCAGTCTTTCTTGGAGAGAAGACTTTTATAGTTTCCGTTCTTCTGTAACAACCTCAGTCATTTTGCCAATGCCTGCACCAGCACTGGGACAGGTTTTTTGTTTGGCTAGTTGTGGGGTTTTTTGTGTGTTGGTGTCTTTTTTTAAATTGGGTTTGTTTGTGGTTTTCTTTAAGACTGGCTAAACTGACTCTCAAAATTGTATCTCATGGCCAAGAAAACTCCTGTGACAGAACTGGGACAGGCACCTCTATCTCCCTTCCTAAGTTACTCTCTACAAGCTCCAATTGCTGAATCTGGAACTTCAGATGTATTTAGTCTCTAGACACATATACATGAACTTCATTATCAGCCAGGATTAAAAAGAAGTCTAAAAGGGCTGATGCCAGCTTTACCGCAGCCTTACCACAGCCAAACTTGTTTTCCTCTTCACTGCTTTTTTCCCCTTCCCACTCAGCTACTCCTGTGATTCTGTTTGTGCAGAAGCAATATCAATTCCATTAATTTTGGCTTACATTCCTCCTCAGGTGCAGCAGCCAAGTTAGAAAGGGGAACTTTGTAGCTTTTAAGCCACAGGAATGACAGCTTTAAAACAAGAAAACATATAAAAACACCAAACCTCCCTTTAAAAAAAAAAGTGAAACAAAAACACCACCCTCCACATATCTTACACAGTAAAGTTATGGTCCTTGAAAATCTAAATCACTCTTAGCTACCTTGACAAACACTATCTTTGACAGAATCACATTAAGAGAAATTCATTAATGATTATGCAAACATTCAGATTCATAACTCCCCCAGTAAATTTGATTTTAAGGAGGTATAGTACAATTGTTTCATTTGCAGTAAGTGATCAGAACAAAGTCCTGTGTAAAGTAAAACTGTTTTCAAGTACTTTTCTGGACATTTGACTGCAAAACTACTGAGCTAATGAGATAAACTTTATTCTCCACATCCCTATGAGTAGAATATTTTTTTACCTACCATCAGCAGAGAGATTAGCATGCCTTTCATATGCTTTGTTTATTTCTAGAAAAGCTTTGCTCAAAACATTTTCCAAGTTCTCCTCTTCAGCAAGAAATTCCCTAGAAAGAAGCAAGCAAACAAAAATTAAGATTCTTTCCAAGAAATACACATCTCAATCAACCTGTTCCAGTGTTATCTCCTCCCTTCACCCATTGAAGGAGTCTGGACTTCAGTGAAAAGGTAATGTGATATTACTAACTACAAGCACTGAAAGCATAATGCTGTAATTTTGCAAATATCTAAGTTTCTCTTCCAGCATCCAGGGATGTGATAGATACAGAAGAGTGTAAGCAAACTGTAGGTCAGTGGTGACAGAGACCTCATGTGCAAGCAGCCAGGTCACTCTCTCCCTGTGTCCCAAGACCTTTCCCAGACAGTGGGCACAACCATGTCTTTGTGGGCTTGCCCAGTGGGGCAGGCACCACACAGAGCAGTTCATAGCATGTCTGTTCCATCTGGTGCTCCTGCTGTCCCATAAGGAGAGGTGGCTACATCACCTAGGAGGATCAGCTACAATGTACAACCCACGGATTCCCTTGCAGTCCTAAGGAAGGGATCTCCGCTGCAATTTATCTGGCACACATTCCCTTGGTGCGCACTCACTTTATATATTTTTCCATGTACTTCTCACAGAAGTCTGCTGCTGCTGCCCCACCGTGTCCATCATACACTGCAAAGTACAGGATATCCTCTGTCAGCTGAGCATAATCAAACCGGTCTTCGTTTTCCTTGCGCTTCCCGATGTGGCTGGCGCAGCCCACGTTGCTCAGGCTCACTTTTGGGATCGGCTTGCCGTACTTGATGCTGGGTGGGAGGAGAATGGGCTCATCGATGCGATTGTCCCAGATGCCGAAGGTGTCCCATGTGGTGGGCCGCCCGCTCCCGTCGGAGTCGAAGCGGGAAGGGCGGCGCTCGCAGGTGGAGATGGAGCAGGCGGCTGCGGGGCGCTTCTCGTCTTGCAGCAAGCGGGACGTGAGCACGGCTCTCCTCCTCACTTGGTACCCTCCGTTCCGTACCAAATTAATTAAAGTAGCTGTTGACATAACTCGTCTTCGCAGAGATCCGCAGGGAAAAAAAGATCAGGAGCGGAAGATGCGCAGCTGCTGGAATGTCCTGGAGAACAAAGAGAAAACTGATCAGGAAACGAGGAGCACGGGAAAGGGATTTTCAGTTGCATCATTCAGGAAACAATGTCACCCTCGGAGCGCGCCAATCATGCGGAGCACAGCACTCCCGGGGAGCGACTGCGGAGGGATCTGCGTGACTCACCGGGAAACCATCCCGCACACAGCAGCCCACAGCCAAGCCCAGCACTGCACACAGAGCAAGGTAAGGCACTTCTGCTGCCCACCTGCATAATGACAGCCCGAATTTTCAAAGGTGGAAGAGGTTGTTACGGAGCAAATGAGAGTGATAATACTGCTAAAATATGAATAAGTGAAAGTATGAGATAAGGTTGTGAAAATGACCTTATCACGCATGCTCTTCAAAGACCAGCTGAAACGGTGACTGTGACTCCCAGGGGGAAAGGCAGGAGAAATGTATTTGCTTAGAATTTAATTTTTTTTTTATCTGCACATGATATTTGGTTCTGTCACATTTATGGAAGTCTTGAACAATAATTTTTAACACAGACCTGTGAAGTTGTGATTTTTTTTACTCTGAGTGACCACTAAGAGTGTATCCATGGACATACACAACTGCAAACACAAACTTCCCCCTCAAAAAACCCCGTGCAGCTATTTGCTGTTTTGTCTGCCACTTAACCCTGAAATGGGCTCCTTTGGCTAACACAGGCAGGCAAGATCTTCTACTGGCTTCTCAGATCTCTTTTCCAGTCCAGATGAAGCACACCATTTGGCTCAGCACTGACAAAAATTCACTAATGATAATTCATCCAGCATGCTGAAAAATGTAGAAAGATTGGCTTATTTGACCTTTTGCAGAGTAACACGCAACTTGATCCAAGTTCAACAGACTGGGATGCAGTTTGTAGCAATTACAGGTTGTTGCACCAGAATAATTTGAACTAGACCACACAGATCACTGTAACTAACCACATTAAAGCGGTTATAAGCCCAGTGAGGGATTTCTAACTTACTTGCTCAGAGTTTGCTGAGGGCAAAATTATGAGTGAAAGGTATTATATGACATAACAAAGGATCCAAAAAATACCCAGGCTTATGGTGAATGCAAAAAAAAAAAAAAAAATGACAGCAGGGTGGTCTGACATAGTCATGCAGGAAAGAGCAACACTTGTACCCCAGAGACACTTTAATTCTGGGCTGGAGTGCCTTGCTGTCATACTTTTCCCAAGTCAATCACAACTGCATCTGTAGATCTGAAATATTTGTTGAAACTATATTTTAAAATTGCCAGGTAAAAATCTGTGTACTTGCAAAAAACATGTAATCCAAGGTAACAGTAAGGGGTTGCTTCAGTAGAAAATGGCAGTGCCATAGTTTTGTGAGGCCTTCAATAAACGTTGTTCACAGCCCAAAACATGTTGCTTTAGATGCTGTGGGTTTACCTTTCATGCAATTCTGAAGTTTCATGGAAAGAGGAAAGGTTTCTTTACTTAGCACTTAGGGGTTAACTGTTGACTTGATGAAAGGCTGAATGTTTTGGAAATCACTGTTGTTGCACCAGCTGAATATGGAACCACTTGAAATTCTAGGATTTTCCATTTCACTGCAGGGTCATGGCAATATCACACCCTTGTTTCAGTGTACTTACAGGTATTTAAAAACGGAGTTACTTTTTGGAGCTGCTTTTCCTTGCCTGCTAACCTTGACTCGTAACAATGGCACGTTAACTTCCTTCTGTGAAACACAGCAGGACTGGATTGAAAGCCTGCCAATTAGCAAACCCACGCTCGCTTTCACTTCTGTCAGCTTGAGAAGAGAACATGAAATGCTCGCTATATTTAGACTCTCCAGTATCCACAGCACGAATCAGAAGATCAATCCAAACTCACTAGCTAATTAATGCATTTGTTCCCTATCAAATGCAGCTCTCACCAGGCAAGCAAAAATACTGAGAACAGTTTTGCCTTCCAAGTGTCTCTGCAAGTCAGGAGTAGGAACCTGCTCTTTAGTTTGTTATATAAACAGCTCTGCTTTCAGCTGGACACAAAACAGTCTGTGCTTTCCCAGCTGATACGTCTGCAAACACAGGGCAGACCCATCTGGGCAAAACAAGACCGAGGTACTGAAAAGGGAGGCACTCGTGTTAGAGCCAAAGTCCAAGAGGGACAGATCTAGAAGGCAATCTGTTTTGAGGCGCTCCCTCTGCTCCTGTTCATCTTGTACACATTTAACTGGAGAGAAACAGTTCCTGCAGGCAGGCAGGGAAATACGACGCTTAAAGCGGGATGAGATGAGAGATTAAAACTGTAGTTCATCGTGCCAGGTGCCCCTTTTGCCGGCTGGCTGCTGCTTGGCAATGGAAATTTTCCAGGCTGCCAGAAGAAAAGGAGAAAAAAAAGGAAACCCGGAAGACCGCGAAGGCATGCCTGCTGCCCCGGGGGATCCGACGTATGTAAAAAGGAATGTACAACTCCAAGTGCACTTGCCTCGCGTGCCTTCCAAACCCCACGGATGCGGGCAGGACCGTACGGTTCTGGATGTTAAGCTCGTCTTAAAGCAGGTGGTTGGTAGTTTGTATTTTTTTTAAATCCGTGACAATCTAATCTCGCCTCCCTCCCGGGACAGCAAACTGCACACAGACACCAGCAATTTGAAGACGTCTCTGCTGCAAGTCACCAATCACGAACTAGCGCAGGCCGCGTTTAGTCTGTGCATGGCAAAGCTGCGCCGATCGGCGGCATCTCCCGCGGAAATCGCCGCTCCCTGCCATTCCCAGCCCCGCTCCCTGCCATTCCCAGGCCCGCTCCCTGCCATTCCCAGCCCCGCGGGGGCAGCGGCGGCCCTGCCGCGGCCCTTCCCGCCCCGCAGCCGCAGGAGCACGGACCGCGGGGCGGCGGGCAGGGCGAGAGGAAGGAGAGGCTTCCGAGCCGCGGCTCCCGCGGTCCCTCCCGTCCCTCGGCCCTCCAGGTAAGGCGGCCCTTACCTCGTCCCGCGCCCGGGCCCCGGCGGCGGCAGCGCCCAGCGGTGCGAGAGCGGCGCCTTCCC
>VZRZ01005482.1:752704-763726 GCA_013398175.1 Climacteris rufus
CCGCCCGCCGGCCCGGCCCGCCCCTCACACGGGCCTGGGGCTGCGGCAGGAGCGCCCAGACGGGAACGGCCGTGCTTGGCGGTGTCCCTGCACAGCCCTCGGGTTCAGAGAATTACGGAATTAATTAGGTTGGAAAAGACCTCAGGGAACATCGAGTCCAACCACGACCGAACACCACCGTGCCAACCAGACCATAGCACTGAGTGCCACGTCCAGTCTTTCCTTAAGCACTTCCAGCGATGGTGACTCCACCACCTCCCTGGGCAGCCCATTCCAATGTCTAATCACCCTTTCTGTGAAGAAATTCTTCCTAATTTCACAGAATCGCAGAATATGCTGAGTTGGAAGGGATGCGCAAGGATCATGGAGTCCATCTCCTCTGTCCCTGCACAGGTCCAACCCAATCCTCCCCTGGCACAGCTTTAGACGGTGTCCTCTTGTCCTGCCGCTTGTTGCTTGGGGGAAGAGCCCGGTCCCCACCTGGCCACTCCCTCCTTTCAGGCCCTGGACTCTGCAGGTGGAAGTCCGAGAGCCAGGACAGCCAGGCTGTGCCTGCAGCTGCTGCCCGCAAGCTGCTCAAGTGGCCTCGGGAAGCAGCGGTGATGCCCTTATGGAAAAATATGCCCAAAGATTTAAAGCCCAGTTGTGCGTGCTGCTCCGAGGCAGCTGTTTCCATTAGAAAAGCCCTGCTGCCTTCTGACATGACCCGTGTCCAAACAGAAGTTTAAAGGGATCATTTGCCTGGCACTGTGCTACAGACAGTCTGTGACCTTTGATGCGGCTTGGCAAATCAGATGGCTCTGATTACAAAACCTTTGAAACACGCCGTCCATTCCACCTCATGCTGCCTGCCAGCGCCCAGAGCACTTGAAAACAGACACCTGAAGAGAAAAATGAGCCAACACAATCTCCATAGGAGCTCAAGGAGGTCACTGTCAAGTTTATCCTAAATATTTGTGAGGTAAGGAAGCTTTTGTTTTGTTGGAGTCAGGTTTTGAGTTGCTGCAAACCCAGCAACTTCTGTCCAGAAAAGCAGCAATAAAACCCCTTGGAGCTCTCACTGTAAAGGTCTACTTGTAGAAGAAAGGGTTACGTGCGCATGGCACCGGATTGTTTTGGTTTCCAGATGTGTGGGGTCCCACTCAGCATTTAGAATGAAATTTGATCCTGTGATCTTTTGGGGACAGCAAGTGTCATCTGCCACAGCAGGTTCTTCCCTGGTTCAAGTTTGTCCTCAGTGAGACAGGAAAAACAGTGCTCTCCTGCCAACTCTCCTGGCATTGGGCAAACAGCAGCAGTTCTCCTGAGCAGAATGGATTCATACAGAAGTGTATCCAAGCTAGCACAGTAATTTATTGAGAACAAAACCAGCATGTTATTTGTAAAACAGGTATTGCTATTTACAGAGCAGCACCAGTGGGGTCTTCCCAGAAGTGTCAAGGTCCTACATGATATGGAGTCACAAGTGCTGGGAGACAATTTCTGGCCCATAGAGTTGGCAGTGAAAAACCAGCATGGAAATCATAAATGTTTCATGTTGAGCCCTTATGTGCAGTGGAACTGCTCTTATCTTTACAAGGCTTTGGAAGGTAAGTGGGAGGCATCTGGAGAGGCAGCAGGAAAAAATGAGGCAGTGAGCATAAGAATAGATTTGTGAGAAGGCAGCAGACTTGAAGACAAGGCCAGGGCACAGGGGCAAGAACACACAGAGGAACAGCTCAGGGCACAGACCTCGCAGGATGGGCTGCAGTGCAGCATTCGGTGGGGGCCTCTGACAGCACTTGGAGGACAGGAAAAAAATTCAGGAACAGGAAAAGCAGGAACTTGTACTATGCCACCTTGGTTTTGGCTGCACACAGTTAATTTGGACTTTCCCCTCACATGTTTTTTTCCCTAAAGGATGAATTCAGTTTTCTAGATTCCAGCTCTCCTAACAAGGAATTTCTGCTCCTGCAAGGTTCTCTCTCTTTCTCTCTTCTGCCTTACTGCCTCTGATTTTGCTGCTTCATCATGTTCCTGACCTTTCCCTCCCCTGCCACCTATTCTACTTTATTTTGTTCTCCCTTGGTCCTTCATGATTTGCACATATTTTTCCTGTGATTATTTCTCTCCTGCTGTCTCTCTTCCCTTTTTCACTCATCTTACTTTCCTGTGTGCTTCCATCTGCAGATTCTAAACCGTTAATCGATGGTCTTGTGTGATTGGAAAACAAATCAAACCCCTGGGGGCAGGGGCAGGTTGGTTGTCCATGTGCTGTCCTGCCCAGCATTGTAACTGAACACACAGCAGCTGGGAGTTTTGGGTGGGTGGAAAAGAATTGTTCGTTGTAATCTTCATGGATCAGATCTCAGATCAAGCTATAGATGCAGGATAAGCTGGTTCTGGACACTGTACTCTTCTCACCAGCACAGGACATTAAAGGTGGGAGAATTTACTTTTACACCATGCTTTCTATCCCCGTAAGTGAAGATTTTTTTCATTATGGTACAATCCTGGTTAATTATTTGTCTCTACAATCTAGGTTTGCTATCAGATCAGAAGAGACCAGAAAACATCCTGTGGCTGCAGTGAAGTGGTCACTATCTTAACACTGACTTTCAAATAATTGGCAACAACTGCAATTTCTCACAGTACTTTTCAAAGGCAGCCCTTCAAAGTGAGATGAGCTACTGTGGGAAAGGCCACCCCTGCCATGGCCATTTGGCTGTCTGTGCTCATGGACAGCTCTGGCATGGTCCAACTGTCAGCGTGGACATTGGTGATGGGAAGAGAACTGCAGGAAATCTTACTGGGGATCTCGCTTCCTTGGGTCAAGAGATAAATCTTAGTTTAAGCCCTTGCCCAAGCTATGCTGTGGGTATGCCCATGCAGGGCCTTGTACCTCGCTGATCCTGTTTCCCTGGCTGATGTATCTTGTGCCTTCACCTCAAACCTGGCTTGTGTCTGTGGTCAGGCCTGGTGGTCCTTGGACTGCAGCTGCCCCCTGTTGCTGTCCCCAGCTGGCCTGGCTTTCCTTGTTCAGGTGCCATGGAGCTGTCAGTGAGGTCCCTGCCTGCCTCACCATCACCCCTGTTCCCAGCCCTGGTGGAGCAGCCGTGCTTCTCCTTGCTGCCAAGGACTGCACACAGTCCTTGGTGTGGGTGAAAAGCAGCTTTCTTCTTCCAGGGAAATGTGCTCTTTGGCACTCTTGCCAGGTATTGCCCTTGCATAAAAACTCACAGTGTTAACATTGATGCATGACTAAGCAAGCTAATAGGCATTCTGTTTACAAAGAAGAAATAAAAGAGTGAAATCATATTGGTTTTGACATTGCTCAGGTGATGTGCAATGCCTAATTCTCAAACTCGTGCTCTATAATTTGATGGGTGATGTGACAACCCTTCTGTACTTAGACTCGAGGACAGGATAATCTTGCTTCCTCTGGTTATTTTACTCAACAAGTTTCTGTCTCATCTGGGACTTGTGACTTACACAGAGACAGAAGGCTCTGAAACAGGAGGGCTATGGTGTAATTTAAGCACATTCCCAGGAGTGCCCAGAACTGCTGGCTCTGAACCAGTTCTCATTGGTAGGGAAGGCAGGAGTCAGGTGTACATCTGTTCCCACAGGATTCCTCTCCATGCAGATGACATGGCTTGCTTCTGTCCTGGTGAAGATGGAAACTAAACACTGTGCGTGTTCTGGCAAGGTCAGACCAAGAGCATGTTTAGAGGATTGGCTGTAATCATTAAAAGCAAAGTCAGCTTTCTGTCCTTGGTGATCCCAGGTGTGGTGGGTTGACTTTGACCAGCCACCCAGTGCCCACGAAGCTGCCCTGTCACTCCCCCTCCTCAGTGGGGAGTGCTACTGCCAGCACTGCTCAGCAGTAGCCAAACCACGGCTGTGTTTTCAACACCAGCTACAAATACAAAACACAGCACTGTGAGGGCTACTAGGAGGAAAGTTAACTAACCCAACACACAATGTTTACTGAAAGTAAAAGAAAATGGTTGAATTGTTTATCCTGACACTTTGAATGGCTTTTGAGTATTCAGGCATTTTATTTAGAAACAGAAAAAAAAAGGCTTTGGCTGAGCTTTTGGTGCCCCTGGTGAAGAAAATGTCCTCTAAAATGCAGGCAAAAGTGAATTAGAACAGGGTGTTCCTAACTCTTCACATTGTGCCTTTGGCATTCCCCATTTACAGCGTGTTAGCTGTGCAAATTGAATTTCTCCTTGAACCTTTCTAGCCTAAATGGTGGTATGATTCTATTAGGAGGTATCATAAGTTAGGAGTTGTGATACTTCAAAACATGAGCATGCCATACATGGTAACTTTGTATTAGGAATATGTATTTGAAAAATCTTGGGTTTGGAATGGCTGCACAGGAGCACAAGCTGATTTTGTTTCAGTGACATAACTTCAATTTTACAAAGATAATATCCCAGCTCAGAATTCAGTCATCTGCCTGCTGAGAAGAACCACGTGGGTATTTTTGCCTTAATGATTAAAGAATATTCCTAATGATCTTTGAAGAGCTGCTGTAATTTGACAGCAGGAAATGCTTCTGGCTTTTGAATATGTAACAAATATTTTAAAGCAGGCTTTTAAGTGGTTTCCTTAGCAACGACTCTTCTTTAGAGAATTAAGTGTCCTGCTGGGTTCTGATCAGCCTTGCAATATTAAAGGCACTTATTTAAAGCACTGCCAAGTCCTGTGCAATTCCTCCCTGTCCAATGGCCCTGGAGCACACAGGGAAGCTCGCTGCCTGCCAGGCTTTTCTGCAGACGAGCAAGGACACACCTCTCGGTGGTGAGCTGGCACAGGCGTCCCCATGGGTGGAGGAGGTGGCCGTGCTCACTATTGGCTGCTCTCTCATCCAGCAACCCTGAAGAACGGGGGGGTTTATTTCTCATTCATCGACCCTTCACACCCCACCCCAAGAAAATGCTTGTGACTTGTGGTTCCCTTTTAAAAGAGAAATCAAGCACAGCTCTTAGCTGAGCACAGCCCGTATTCTTTTTTCTTTGTCTTATGCCTCGAGTGTCTGGGACATCACATAATTCCTCTTTCAATCCCATACTCAGTATTTATGAACAATAGGAATGTAAAGCCATTAATGGTGGAGAATCCTGGAGGTGTTATTAATACAAAGACAAACCTGTCCTGCTCTCCTCTAAAGCTTTACAGTTATGTATTTATTCTGATTTGGATTGCCTTCCCTATTTGCTACCTGGGATTTAAGACAGCTTTAGCAGAACTGAGCCGAGAATCTTAAAGAAAACAAATGCTGCTCAGGGGAAATACGTTAAACAGTGATCCTAATGGAGGGCATTTGCCTGGTGTTTGTCATCAACCCCGTGAGAGTCTGATCAGATGCCCCAGCAGTGCTGGGGTCTCTGGGGGCAGACTTGGAAAATAGAGTTGGTAAAGTAATTCCTGACAAGCATCTGATACTTGTGTTTCTTTAGGTAAGCCTGATGTGTAGGAATAGCTTATTGCTTGGCCATGCTTTTCTTTCTGGAGCTCTCAAGAGAAAGGCTTTTCTAAAACTGACATAGAAAATGAGAGTGTTTCTTTGAAAGCAGTTGCTGCTTTGTATTCACAGTTTTGAAGGCAGAAATCAGCAGAAATTTCTCAAGGTAGAAATCAGACAGAAGACAGTTCATGTGTGACCCAGTCTGTGGCATTATTGTACTTAAGAGCAGTGTTTATCTCCTGTTGATACTGTACTCATCTTTTCTTACTTGTTGTTAATCCAGCCACTGCCTGCTGTTATGGAAAGGGTTACTACTTCATCCTAAGAGCAAATAAGAATAGGATAATAAGCAACCATTGTTGTAAATCCCTGCCACTTCTGTAAAACCAAAACTGAGGCAATATTCAAACAAGATTATGTTTGTAAAAACCCAAAAAGCACAGGGCCCACATGCAAAATGAAACCCTTCTTGCATCCTTTTGTAATGCAGATGACTTAATGATGTCTTATGTTTACAAGTGAACCTGCAGGGCCTGACCCAAAGCATGGGGAAATTTAGGAGAATCCTCGTGTTGACTTAGCATGGACTGCATTGGATCCACAGGAAGATGGATGCATTCAAAATAATGTCCAGCACTGAATGGAAGCTTCAGCCATGTGTAATCTTTGGTTTTGGCATGAGAGTGTCATGTGGAAACACATTCTGGGTGTGATCTGTGCCTGCTTTGCCATCTACCTTCTGCAGGGGCCCATTACAGGCACTGGGAATCTGGGTGCTGTGATTCTGCACTTGCAGAGTATCTGCTGCTGTCATCTTCTTCCATTTCTGGTTATTTTAAAACTCAACATTTGTGCTGATCAAATGACACAAATTACATTGTGAGCCGGCTTAATTTTCAGGAAGACACAATACAGGGAGAGGAAAGAGGTTAAGATTTGCATTTAGTTTCATTTGCAGAGCGGAGGTGTCATGGTTACACTGTCAAGTGTCACACTGTGCTTACTCCACTTGCACCAATCCACCTGAGCAGGATTAACAACCTAGGATGGTGTTTAGGAATAGTATTTGAATATTTTCAAGACCAAGTGGAGGGTAATTCAGAAGCTTGTTTTGAAAAGATTTGCATATACAACAGTAAGTATTGATGAAAACAAAAATGAAGAACGGACTTAATTCTTGGCTTTTTTGTGACAGAAGGTGGCAGAGCTTACCTAGGTTTTTGCATCTAACTAAGGGAATGATAATTTTCAAGAGGTAAGCACATCCTGATTCAGTCTGTCACCTACTGTATTCTAACCCTGGGCAAGCCTGGCCCAGATGTAGCCCTGAATGAATACTGAAACACTGGGGGTTATTCCACCAGCTGGGAAAACCTCAGTAAACAGAAGTGTTCCCTCACAGGTTCTCACAGGTTCTAATTCCATGTGTCCTGGCTCTCTGCTCCTGGAGACTCTTGTGTGCTGTTCAGCCTCTTTGCCTTTCAGGTGAGTCATTTTTCACGGTTGCATCTGTGCATGATTATGTTCCCTCTCTCTCATTTGGGGTTTCATGTTGCCCCTAGCCTGTATTTAAGTTCTCTCCTTTTCCTACACCACTATGAAATTACTGTTTTTCCAATGTGGTTTGATGCCTGTATTGAAATAAGCAAAAATCTGTTTTATGCTTAGTGCCACAAATAAGCAAAGTTTTTACTGTAGCATAGAGCCAGCCAAAATGCTCCATGAAAGCACATTTAACTTTTATTAAATCTCCCCCTTCTCTGGCCCCTTTCCCTTCCTCCCTGTGATCATCCTGCTCCAGCTGTGGTTGGCCAGAGTTCTCCCTTGCACAGGGCACAGTGTGTTGCCAACATCACTGTTGTTTGAGGATTTACAAAGTCTGTTTTTAAATGCCCTTGCAACAAACAAAAACATGTGCACATGCTGCTTCTGTCTTAGCAGCTGTTAGTCCTAAATCACAGTGTGAGCAGCCAATGAGGTACTAGAATGTATCTCTTCCAAAATGCTGGTTTAGGTCTCCCTGAAACTGCAGAGCTGGAGTGGAGGATCCTTCCCACATGCAGTGTCCAAAAGCAGACTCTGGGCAGCTGAGAAGGAGACCCAGCTGTTCTGCAAGATGTCTCTGCAGGAGCTGGAAACCAGTACTCCTGGCACACAGGAGAGACACAGAGCCTGGGTCTGCATTTCAGTGGAGCCAAGAGCAGCTGGCCAGCTGTTAGGGTCAGCACTGATACCCTCTAAAAGGTGAGTGCAGTTGCTTGCTGTTTCTGCAAGATTTATAGCTCCTCTTCTCCTCAGGCATGTTGTCCCTTCTTGCTTGGCCTCCTCTTACCACAGCAGTCACAATGTACCTGTTTCTGAATTCACCATATTACTGCAGGAGCCTTTGGAAAAGCAGCACTCTCAGATTGTCTTTTAACTGATGCATTTTAAACGGCACGGTATTAAATGCTCCTTATCACTTGTTGATCACATAGGAACACTTGCCCTTTACACAAACCACATTCAAAATACTTGATAAAGCCATGCTAAATATTCTCCTTGTTTCATACTGGAATTTCTAAAGCATTTGACTATGAACAACATAAACGAGATAGAGATTAACAGGACTCCAGCGTAACCTGCACAGTAAAATGTCGCTTAATGCAGACAGTTTGTTACCTTCAGTGTTACATCTTCCTTCAGTGAAAACTGAAAGGCTGGAATAAAAAGGTGGTATGCCCAGTACAACACAGTGTACAGCAGCAGCAGCAAATTTAATTTGTTTGTATCATTGGGCAGATAATGCACTTAAGTAATTCTGTAGTGCAGCAAAGTCAAATTTCACATTTCACAGACCTCAGCCTATGACAGTCAGAAATCAGCAGCCTGGCAGATGGCCCAGCTCCCAACCATGGGCACTTTCCCATGGTATGAACTGGGGAGGTGGGTATCAGTTACAGGGGGACAACCCAGCTCACAGGACAGACCTTCAGACTCTGAAGTCAAACACAACAAGTAGCTGTGACACATCTGACAGCTTTATGTCTGTGCGTACCTCTACATAATAACACAAAATGGTTTCAAGTGAATGTAACAGCCAATGAATGAAGGCACAAGCTGCTTTAACAAATGTTCACAATATTATTTCCAATATTTTAAGACTCATCCATATACCTGAATTCAAGGTCTGCTTTACTGTCTGACTAATCTAAAAGAGCTTATTCCAGGAAGATACAGTTAGTAAGCTGTAGAAAATAAACAAGGAAACATAACTTCCAGCAATGTTTGATAAGGGTGATTTGTAACCTGGTGTTTTGATGTATACCTTCACAAAGATTTAATTGCCTGACTCCAAGAAAACCTGTCTGTCATGCTGTACAGGTGTTTATCTGGAATGAGTAAATTGCTGTGGAGATTTTCAGGTAACTTACCCGTTTGGTTTTATTTGCAGCATTGCTGGGTGAGGACGTTGCCTTTTGATTCTTACATTGTGTCTCTCTTGGGTGCTAAAGGAAAAGGATTGTTCAGAACACTGTGGTTAGGGGACCTTCTTGTACCTTCTTCTCAAGAATTGGAGTCTCTCACAAAATCAGGCTGTGCTGGTTTTGGCTAGGGCAGAGTTATCTTTCTTCACAGTAGCTGGCACGGGCTGTGTTTTGGATTTGTGCTGGAAACAGTGTTGATTAACACGGGGATGTTTTTGTCGTTGCTGAGCAGGACTCACACAGAGCCAAGGCCTTTTCTGCCTCACCCCACCCCAG
The DNA here is from genome assembly GCA_013398175.1 of Climacteris rufus. Lineage (NCBI taxonomy): Eukaryota > Metazoa > Chordata > Aves > Passeriformes > Climacteridae > Climacteris > Climacteris rufus. The sequence continues at coordinate 761,906 of VZRZ01005482.1, forward strand.
CAGTGAATGGGCTGGGGTGCACAGGGAGTTGGGAGGGGACACAGCTGGGACAGCTGACCCCAACTGACCAGAGGGGATATCCCACACCATATGGCATCCTGCTCTGCATATGGAGGTGAGAGAAAAAGGAGGAAGGCAGGGACATCCAGACTGATGGTGTTTGTCTTCCCAAGTCACCTGCTCTCCTGAGGGTGGCTGAACACCTGCCTGCCCATGGAAAGCAGTGAATTAATTCCTTTTTTCACTTGCTTGTGTGTGGAGCTTTTGCTTTACCTATTAAACTTTTCTCCTCATCTTACCAGGGAAGGGGAGTGAGCAAGTGGCTTTGTGGGACTGAATTGCTGGCTGGGGTTAAACCATGACACACAATTATTAATGCAGAACCACAGGGGCATTGAGTCAGCTTTTCCTCATGTGCCTTCCTACCAAAATGCTTGTACACATCTTGGACAACAGCAAAACTGGCGGTGAGATGGCAGATGAACTGCAAAGTTATTCTAATGCCCTTTCCCTGAATCATTTTATGGGCCACAATTTCTCTCACCACAGAACTAGCCTCCTTTGGACCGTGTCTGTACAGGGCAGTCATCACCTCCAGCTCCGCTGGAAATGCAATATATTTGTAAATGCATTGCTCACTGACAAAATTTGTGTCTTGCTGGCATTCATCAGGATCAGCTCTGAAATCATCAGTCCTTTTGAGACGTGTGTCTACTCATCAGCCTTCCTCATTCCAGCATCCAAAGAGCACAGTAAATATAACCTCGGGCTCTGGTGCAGAAATGCATCACGAAACATGACACTCATGTCAGTCAAGTAAGTACTACTGCAGTTCCCATTGCACTGATTTGTATCAGAGAGTATTTCCCTTTCATTGGAAAGGCTCTGTGAATGCCAACTCCATGAAGAAGAAGAGGACAAAGCACGAGTACCAGCCAAGTCCTGCTGAGACTCTACAGCCTGTGGGTGACAGATGAGATCTTCTGTTGTGTCCCATATCTGGCCAGGGCTGTGCTTTCCCCCTCTCACAGGGATTGTCTGTGCAGTGTCACAGGAGCCAATGGTTGGCAAACTATTTTAAATTCCTTACTTCAGTTTGGTCTCTGAGGGAAACCCGCAGGGTGGTGCCTGAAGGCAGGAGTAGTTCAAGTATCTGGGTTCCCAGGATATCCCACTCTCAGCAAACTCTGCCATGGCAAAACCTGTGCATCAGGAAAACTTGTGCCTGGGGAAAAGTTCTAGCAGAAATGGCAATTTTTCAACTCCTTAGACGGGAAAGGGACCAAGACAGTAACAGTAAGTCGATGTCAGTATCTCAGAGTAATTACCATGTAAGAACTGCCTTAAATGCTGCAACATTTGTCTGCCTTGCAGAAGGAACCAAATAGTTTGGAGGGTGTTTTTCTGCATTTTTTTTTTTTTTTACTGGGTCTCTTTCTTCAGGGTCTCCACAGCAGGGTAGAGCAAACTTTCTCAGTACCTTGTTAACGTGGGACAAAAAGCAGCATCTTTCCTCCTCGGAGACCAGGCTGCATGCATCTGTATTTATTCCCCTTAATGCTGCCCAGCAAAGCCACCTGTAGTGTACTTGAGCCGTGGGGCCGCTGTGAAACCCGTGCGTCAAGGCACCTCATTCCTTTGCCCTGCTATCTTGGCCGGGGGAGGCTTTCCTGCCCCGCGGGGGAGATGAAACAGCGTCAGCTGGGATTTCACGCCCCGCGCTGGGCTGCTGGAACGAGCTCCTGGCGCCGCTTCTCACCGACAACGCGGCCCTCCAGGGCGCAGGGCAGCGCAGAGGCTGCGGATTCCCGGGATCTGGTA
>VZRZ01005482.1:764341-781262 GCA_013398175.1 Climacteris rufus
GGGAAGGCGGCGCTGCCCTCGCTGCCGCCGCCTGCTGGCACAAAGGCGGCACCGCGGCAGCGGCCTTGTCCTGTGCCTGCTCCCGGGCCGTGCGCTGGGATTCACAGCCACAGAGTCCTTCGGCTTGGAAGGGTTGGAATCCTTAGGGTTTAAGGTCATCGAGTCCAACCGTTAACCCCGCACTGCTGAGCACACCACTAGACCATGTCCCCAAGTGCCACAGCTAAACGTCTAACAAATCCCTCCAGGGATGGGGACTGCACCACTTCCCTGGGCACCCTGTTCCAGTGTTTGACAACCCTTTCAGTGAAGATATTTTTCCTAACTATCCCATCTCAACCTCCCCTGGCACAACTTGAGGCCATTTTTACTTCTTGTTTATAACCTGTGAGAAGAGACCAACCACCCCCGGCTACAGCCTCTTTCTGCTTAGGTAGTTGGAGGGAGTGATATGGGCTCCCTTGAGCTTCCTCTTCTCCAGACTGAACACCCGCAGCTCCCTCAAAAGGCCTGTGCTCCAGACCCTTCACGAGCTCTGTTGTTCCTCTCTGGACATGCTCCAGCACCTCCATGTCCTTCTTGTAGTGAGGGATCCAGAACTAAACACGGGATTTGGGGTATGGCCTCAACATTACAGGGGGACATCACTGCCCTGGTCCTGTTGGCCAAATTTCAGAGACAGGCCAGGATGCCATTGGCCTTCTTGGCCACCTGGGCACCCACAATTCTCCAGGTGTGGCATCAGCAGTTCTGACTAACGAGAAAGGATTGTTAGACCTTGGTATCTCTCTAAAAAAAGTTGGCTTCCCCAGAGGCTGTAAGAAGCAGAGGTGTCCTGTCCACTGTCCTGCCAGACTGGCCCATGAGGGAGATGCCTGGTGACTGGAAGGTGACAGAAGTGAAGGTAAGCTGTGAAATGTAGTTTTTATATCCATTATGTCAGACAAAATAATTTCCTATAGTCAGAACTGGTTATGAAATACATGAAATACACTAGAACTGGGTTTAAAAGATATGTGAAAAGAAGTTCTCACTTTAATTACAGAGGTCTAGCAACTCTATTTCTAGCTGATACAGGCTTTGTGGGAAAACAAACTATTTGTCTCCTTATAAAGGGTTGTAATCCCCACCTAAATAAATGTGATCTCATCATTAAGAAACCAGAATGTTTTATGTAGCTCCCTGTAAATCTTTGGAAACTTAAAGGAAGCTGCTCCTGTCTTCTGCTCTTCTGACCTTTGTCCCTTTCCCATGAAACTGCTTAACTGTTTTGAGATCTTGTCTGCACCACCCAAACTTACTGGCCTTTGCATTCAGTTTGCTCAACAGGAAGGGGTTCTATAGTGCCCCTTTTAGTAATCGTTCTGTGAAATCAGGACAATGGAAGTAGCAGAAAGTTCCCTGTTCTCAGCTTCCCTAAGTCAAATCAAATCAGTCCCAAGGATCTTTTTGCAGGTTCGAAGAACGGAGAAGTCACTTCCCTTATTACTCAGTGCAGACAAAGAGAAGGGCACCTTTGAAGCCAGGGAGATCTGAATGCACAATTCAGTCAACACTTCAAGGTATGACTGTTTGTTTTTTGTTTTTTGTTTCTTTTTAAAAATGAGCCAGGAGAGTATTGCTCAGTCTTGCCCTTTGTTTGCTTTACAAAATGGATTTCTCAATTCTTTTTGAATCATCAAGATTTGAATAACTCTTATTGATACATGTATCAAGAATATTTTTAAATGTTCTTAAGAAATTTAACCTTGTGGTACCTTTTTTTCTCTTTTAAACCACCAGTAAACACTTTCAGTCCCTAACAGAACAGACTCTTTCTAGAAACCAAGTTTTTTCATATACAGACCATAAAAACTATTATCACGTAATCAACATAAATTGTGCTTTATTTAATATATATATTTTTAATCCACCAGAATTAAACCAGGGAACTTTCTCCATAAATCTGACAGTAGTGTTGGGTTTTTCTTTCTTTGGAAGATCTATGCAGTCAATTTATTTAAACATGTTTAACTTCTGGGTAGAAATTATTTTTAAGAATCCAAGCAAGACTACTAATTTATTCTAATAAAAAGAAAACTCAAGAGACTGTGCTAGCTTTTGTTGCTTTCTGTTACTGAGATTTGGTTTTTATCTAATATTTATGAATATACTGCACAACAAATTCAGCATTCTTGTATAACTTATTTATGTACTCCATGTTTGAGGGAGGAGTTATCATCATTTTTCTTAGTATCTGGATCAGGAAAATTATTCTTTCCAGCTGTAAAAAAGCAATCTTCCCTTTTCTTTCAGTTGTCATAAAGCATACATTATACACACTATCCCCAAATTTCCCTTTGCTTTTACCTTGCAAGCAAAGTAAAACACAAGCTCTTTGTTTTAAATTCTCTCTTCTTCTCAGATAACTCCTACAACTGTTTTTGCACTTCCAATTTCGCAAATCTTACAGGCAGGATATATCTACAGAAATAACTTGCATAGCACAAAAGCCAAACCAGCTCTGTACCTCTGCACAGCCAGATCCTGATGACCTGCTTCCATGGCAAATTCACTTCAGTTAACTTTATACACAAAAGCCTCCAATTTGGGGAAAAAAAAAAAAAGTTTTGTTAAGCGTAACTCTTTTCTTTTGCTGACAACAAGCAGGTATTAAGGAATAGATTAGGCAAACCTAAATTTCGTTTGGAGTAACATTAGTCAACAGTTCAGCTGTAATTTAGGCAGATAAAATCAGGGTCCAAATGCTTTGCCAGGCAGTGTTCATTCTTGGTGAGGATATGCTTTTCCATAGCTCTGCTACAGCCTATTGCACGTCCTGCTTTTGATTTTGCTACAAAATTGCCATTATTTAGCTCACCCTGAGCATTTACAGCAAGTGTGAGTCCAGATGCAGGCAGCCTTATGCCTCATTGACAGCATTTTCCTCAGAACCCTGGCTCACATGAAAACCTCCCTGCTGTCCTATTTTCTCACATGGATATATAATTCTTCCTTTATGGGTCCTTGTTAATTAAAAATACTTGGAATAGTTTGGATCCCACTGTTGCAAAACATCATGGCATAACACATAAATTATGAGGAAAAAACTAGTGCTAGTATGGATCACTTTCCAGCATTCATAATAACAGGGAGCACATGCATTTCCAGCCCCTCTCACCTCTTGTACTACTCCCTGCCCTGGGAGTGGCCACTCCTGCCCTCTCCCCCAAAATCTCCATCCATTCCCATCTGCTGCTACTTTGGTAGGTGGGTTGAAGAGACTGTGCACAGGCAGAGCCAGAGTACTAAGAGTACTCTGGTTGAAAGAGCAGAAAGCTGTTTAGACAAAAATAATGGTCTCTTAGTATAAGTGCAATTAAATGTGACCTCTGTAGGGAATATAGACCAGATGTTATATGCTGCCTCTTCATTTTTTACTTCTGCAAATTAAGCAGGGTGGATACTGTGAGTGCTCTCTAATCCTCTGCTCAGTTATGCTTCAGCTGCTTATTCAGATTTACCTGTTTTAGACCATTTTTATGTATTCTCCCTACCTTTTTTTTCTATGATAGAACAATCTGAAATTTATCCATAAAATTGGTAGTGAGTTTTCCTAAAACTGGGATATCATGCATCTTTTTATGCAAGCTTGTTTTAGCTCATTATTATGCTTTCCTGAAAGCTCTGATTCTTCTATAAAATACTACTTTGTAAAACAGCCCTAGTGAGGTGATTGAGCATTTTTGTTATCAGTTATTTTGCACCAAATATTCCTGTGGTGCAAGTTAAAGTCTCCCCTCCTCTCCGACAACTCAGCTATGGTCAATCATGCAATTTAGTCTGATGATAATTTATTCCACTTAATCATGCATGAGATGTAAAAATCCCAAAGGAGGAGTTTGGGGAACTGGAAATTAGGAGGGGGAAAAAATCCCAAGCTAAACATTCCCACCTTTTTTCCTTGCAAACTCAGCATCTCTTATGCTGAAATTACTGAGACACCATGGAGCCCTGCTTTTTTTTACAGTCCCTTGGTGCTGGAATCACACTTTAAATCATTCTCCAAAAGCATGACTTAGTTAACACTTCATTATGCAAGAAGATTTCCACTATGCTGTAGTTGGCAGAAAAATCTGACTTTCCTCATGCATTTTATCCAGCACCCACTTCAAATTAAGAAAATGAGACTTTAAAAGTTTTTGTCTAAAAGGCATATGCCTGAATGTCTATTTACCCAATCATCACTTTTACTAGGTGCATATGTTAAAAATGTGAAAGATTGGATACCATAGCTAAATTAAGATATTTCTGTGATTTTCTTTTTCCTTTCAAGGAATAAGTATTTCACTGCACAGCATTATTTGAAGAGTAGCATGTTTCATCTCAAGGATCAGGAATGGCTTGCAGTATAATTTTACAATGTGGCTCGTTAAATTAATTTAGTAAGTGTAGAACACGATTATTTGCTCACATAAGTGTTTTCAAATTGTGCTTTTCAGACTACCAGCTGTCTGAAGTGTCATAGGAACTGGTGCATATGTGGTCCTAGGGCCAAATCATTCTTTTTACAGCTTCTATTTAGATGATGAGAACCTCCAAAATATTTGAGGGAAGCAAGTGATGTAGAAAATCTGGCAGCTGTAATTTTAGTGGAAAATTCTTTTTCAAAAAGCAGAAAATGGACTTATCACTAGAATAATGTTATATCCAGTCCCCAACAACATTCACACTCCTGTAAAGCTGGAATTCAATGCTTTAAAAACATGTGGATACTTATGGTTACTTTTTACAACTGAATCCCAATCCATTTATTCAGCTTTTGCTCCCTTCTGTAAGGAAGACTCCAGTTTGCAATATTTATTAAATTCAAACAGTGAGGTGACCTGCTAACTTCTGATAACATGTATTTTAATTCTGTATCCTTTTAAGACACAAATTTAAGTTGAAAGAGAGAGATCCTTCTGAAATGGATAAATACTCCTGCCATTCTACTGGAAGTGTATTTAAGATAAAAAAGGGGGAAAAAAACCACCCATGACATTGTCATCAAAACCAGTTCAGTGCACTACCAGAACATGTAAACCTTTATTTCTGCACTTTGGCTTTCTATTTTGGCTCTTTTTCAGCTAAATACAATGATCTAACTAAAGAGACTTCAGCACATTTCAATATGCATGAGCTTATGCAGAAAGACTTCTCAACCCCGGGCTCAGGTCTGTAATAATGTGATATCCTGACAAAGAAATCACAGAAATATTTTACAGGAAGTGCCATCAAGAAGTCATCTAGTCCACTTCCCTACTATAAATATTTTTAGACCCATTTATATAAAATGTTGTATAAAAAGTGCAGTGAATGTTATAGAAAACCCCTGGTACTGTTATAGCATTTATCTTCCATCATGCTAACAACACATGGATTTTTCTTCCTCTGATGTGACTGGCTATGAGAAGATATTTGTAAATCTCTTTTTTTCATAACTACCTATATACAAAATGAGAAAAGTTTTAACAAGAACTTGAAGTATCTCTCATTTCAAAATATCACATTATACTTTTATAAACTGCCTATGCACATAGAAAGAAACAACTAAAAGAAAGCCTTCAGTCTGAATTTCTTTAGAAAAATAAATTAATCTATAGAAAGTCAAGATGTTGATTGATTCCAACTTTAAAATCCTCATGACAATGCAGATCCTGATTTGAAACTTGCCATCCCCTCCAAGAGAGAAACCCACATACTCGTACATGCATTTCACACTAATTGAAAAGAAACACTTCCAGAAATGAAACAGTAAGAATTAATTATAAATTAGGATCAGTTCCTATGACTAAGTTAAAACTGTAGGTAGCCTTGCTGTAGAGACAGCAAAAACTCAGATGGAGAGTGCCCTGAGCAAAGTGCTCTAGGCTGGCCTGTACAACTCTTGATTCTGTGAAGAACGTAGAGTCATTGAGGAATTTCTGTTGGAAAGTTCAGTCAGGTTGCTCAGGATCTTTACACACTCAAGTTTTTTAAAATTTTCGAGGTTGTGGACTCCTCGGTGTCTCTGGCAACAAGCAGCAGCATGTAACACCTGGCTCCATCGCTGAAGAACCACAAACCTTCTTTTTCCACTGCTCAGCCCATCCCCACTTCCAGCCCCACACACTTCCTTTTCACATTTGAACTGAGTTAGGAGTTTCCTGTTCAACCAGTCTGGCTGGCTGCTGTGCACACTCGTTTTCCTGCAATTCTGGATGGACTGTCCTTGTGCTTTCAGGAGGCTGGCTTCCAAGACTGACCAGCCTGTGGCCCTTTGCCCTTCAGAGCACCCTCCCACAAATACAGATTCACAGAGTGGTTTGGGTTGGAAGGGATCTCAAAGATTATCTCACTTCAACTTCCCTGACACAGGCAGGGGACACCTTCCACTGGACCAGGTTGCTCAACGCCCATCAAACCTGGCCTTGAACACTTCTAGGGACGAGGCATCCACAACTTCTCATGAGATCCTGTCTGCTAGCTGCCTGAACAAGCTGAAGTTCAGAATTTTTAGTCTGCCCCTGTTGCTTCTACTCTCTGCTTCTGCTTCCACTAGCTCACTTCGCTTTTGAGAAAAAAAAAAATTGTAAGGGAAGAGTCAATAAAGCTCAAATTGTGCAAAACCACTCAGTTTTTAAAATTGCCAGCACTAGATTAGAATTTTAGCTGCTGCATGGTATTACATCCTGTTGTTTTCAGACTGTACAAGTAGCATAAGCTTACTCCTTGTTTTTCCAAGTGTCAGTCTTCTTCAGGGAGAGATAAAGGTGATGAAACAGCTGCCACATTATGTCTGCGACTGTGATACAGGTGCTTATTACCCAGGAAAGAGGAAAGCCAAAAAAGTGGCCAGTCAGATTCTCCATTCTTCTGTCTCTGTGCTTGGGACAAACTTATGGGTATTTAATTTATGTCTGAATATTTTTAGGCTGCCTTAGAATTTCTGATACCCTGAGATTTGTCTAGAGATGTGCTGGCCATTCCTTGAATTGTAACACTCCCCAAACAATTCTGTACCAGCTTCTTCCATGGCACTTCAGTGAGAGCAGAGCAGATCTGTTTCCATCTCCCAAATGGAGCACCCCAAAAGCTGTCATCTGTTTTGTATCATATGATGTGTCACAACACAATTCCAACTGCTTGCTCTGTTTTAACCCCTTCTCTTTCTACATATGATATAGAGCTGGTTGTCCTCTCTTCACTGTGGGCTTCTGTGCTGCCCACCTCTGAGGTTATCTCTAGAGCAGAAAGTTTCTAGAGGGAAGATTTAAAATATAATGTAGAAAGATTTGGTTCTCAAACTCCTCTAAAAATAAGTGTGCTTTCCATCACCATTGAAGGATCTTTAAAAAAAGTCTCTATATGCATAAATCTACACATCTTAGGATTTGAGGAACGTGTATTTTATTTTAAACAAAAGAAGACTTGGGTAATGAAAAAAAAATCCAGATGTTGAAATTGGCAGTGGTAAAACTGGCATTTTATCAAATAGAACCTATCTGGGACTTCCCTAGGTGAGAAGTAAAGCATTTAAAACTTATTCAGTATTTCAGCTATTTTCATTAAACTTTGACCACATACTATAGAAGCCTTCCTGTCGTGGTTCTAATTCATTCTTGGGCCGCTCTTCTAAGGGTCAGTTGGCAGCAGTTTCCCCATTACTGGTGGAAGCCAAAGGCACCAAAGCAATCCTGGTGTAAATATCTGACCGTGCTGCACCAGCAGTGGTGCAACTCAATGGCATCCGACTGCTGCAGAGCTACAGGCACTTGCAGGACAACTGAGCTCTGTTCCTGTGAGAAGGGCAAAATGTCAGGGGGGAGAGGTCAGAGACAGACTTCAAGAATTTCTGTGAGGAGAATGGTTTCACAGAAGGGAAGGCATGTTTTCACAGAATATTCTGACTTGGAAGGGGCCCACAAGGATCATCGTGTCCAACTCTTAGTGAATGGACCACACAGGGATCAAACACACAACCTTGGCATTATTAGTATTGTGCTCTGCCCAACTGAGCCAATCTCAGGGTTTTCAGCCCTAAACTTGAACTCAGTAATGTTCTTCCTTACATTGTGGGTTTTCCATAAGGATCTCCCAGTTTGCTGAAGGAATAACCAGGCTGAGAGTGAATGGCTGAAGGTGGTATAGCAACACGTCAACTGCCTTTTTTCCACATTATAAATTCAGCTGTCTGGGAGGAAACCACCTCATGACTTCGAGTACTTTTGGATAAACATTAATAATAACAAATTCTAATTGGTCATTATTGCTTGAACAGAAAATATCAGATTTCATTTTCAGCAGGAGGAAATGAAAATGTCATGTACTGTAATATGACAAGCATGGAATTTACAGTAGTGATATGTACTTGTAATTACCTTTATATGTGTAAATGCACACAAAGCAGAACACCAGGGAGGCCATTTTACAACAGATTTAATCAAGAGAACATCTATGTCTCCTCATAAACTTACTTAACCAACTTTGAAAAAAGAATGGGGTTGATTAGACAGGTTAATGGGGTGATGTCTTTATAAATGACAGATGGCCATGCTAGAACAGAAAGTTGTTCACTCTCCATTTTTTATTTTATTTTACTTATGAGACTATTTTACTTTTTTTTTTTTTTTTTACTTATGAAAGCATTGCTCATACATTTTTGATTAGCAGTGGTTCACTGGAAAAAAAAAGCAATTTCCAATGAAACTGAACTTTTAACTGGATGGATGCTGTCATTATGCTTAAGTGGCAATAATCAAAACTAAAATACAAAATGAATTTTTTGGAATTCCAGGTCCTTATAAACATCCTGACCTCCCCCCATTGGGCTGCAAATGGAGAAAAGTGCTTACAGATTTGCAAGCTCATAAGAACATAACAAAGAAATGGAAACATGTAGAAGAAAGCTAGTTTTTTATGTAAAGGGAACCCATTAGTGGTGAATTTGGCAGAGTAATTAAAGAATTGCAGTTACAAAAAAAGGCAAGAGTTAATTAAGAAAAAAATTATTATAATGCAAAATTAGCTATACATGAAAAAATAATAATATGAACCCAGGGCTCCTCAGAATGATTGAACTATAGGATGTAGAATAACTTAGGTTGTTAATCTTCCCTCAGATGTCCAAGGAGTCAGGAAGTGAGTCACACAAAGAGTGTTCACTGAAGGAGGATTCACCAAGCTCCCACACAAAGCCTTCTGTCCGTGTGCTCTGGGACCCCCGGCCACACCTGAAGGGAGGATGTGCAGTACCTGAAGTTGCTACTGAAAGCCCCTGAGCAGCAGCAGTTCTCGGCTCTTTCCTGGACAGCACGTGGCAGTGGTCTGTGTGCCACCACTGACACGGGCCCTGATTTGGGAAGCTCTGTCTAAAGATTCCCAGGGCCTACTCGGCTGTTAGATAATCACAATCCTGTGATTATTTCTGATATATTCTTCCATCTCTCCTCCCATATGAAAAAAATGTCCTAAGTGGACCATAAAATAAGAAAATAAGATATGCATTGCTAGCCTTCTACTCTTTTCCTCCTCCTTTGGCATTTTTCGCTGACCTGAAGCGTAGAACTTCTTCATCTGATGCAGACTGTCGATTACAACAATCCCACTGAACATCTCTCTAGCCTTCTATGCAGGAATGTAAAAACCAAAGTCTTTCAGGAATGTTTTCTCTGGAAAATTGCTCTGTGCATTTAGGATTTATGAGAACCACTAGCCCAAGTTTGGAAAAAAACTCTGGATCTTTGGGGCCTTCTTGCATTTAGCAGTCTTGTGGTAGCAAAACCAGAGTGAAATAATACTTCAGTACATTTGTGAAACTCTGCAGCACAGAGCAGTAATGAAATGAAATTCTTGATACTCAGCATAACATGGCTGTGGTGTGTCACACTCTGGATCAGAATTCTTGCAAACTTTTCAAGTGCTAGGACACTGTTGGGGCTTTTTTTAAGAGAGCAATAACATATCACAGATTTAATTTCATTTATCTGGACATAAGTAAATCTGTAGTTTCCATAAAGGTGTCTAATCCTCATTAACAGAAAGGGATCAGCTTATCCCTTAGGTAGGTGAGTAGGTGGCCAGCAGCTTCACAGATACAGTGGTCCTGCTTTTACCAACAACATTATGGTCAACAGTTTGGGGTGATCATTTGACATCACATTTAAGTCACCACACAACTCCATCAACTCGTCCCACAATTCAACTCTTATTAACATGAAGAAGATAAATTACACACAGAATATTCATCGAGGTAACAACTGGGAATGGCTTTGTGTTCCTTGTTGGTATTTCCACAGATGAATTGCTGTAACATCAGTAGCACCTCTTATCAATGTATTACCATCTGTTCAAGTGCTACAAAACCAAGATAGACATTATGCCATAAGAATTGTTTAGATCTACGTTTTCTCAATTAATTCCTTAATTCTATGTCCTAATATCCCCTCTGGTCCCTGCTACCAGATTCCAGATTTTCTCCAGGGCTCGTGTTTCCCCAGAGTTAGCTAGATGTTCACAGCATTTTGAGGTGGAAGTATTTTTTTTTTTTCAATTGGTGTTAACTGGAGTAATCGGATCAGTGGCAAATCTCTGGTTTCATAAATCTAATGGGGATAGGATATAGGGGATAATACAGAAAGGATTATGTAGAAGATTTGTATCTTCAGGAAATACTGAATTCCACCCTGCCTGATGCTTAACAGTAAGCTACTGTCTTCCAGCACCTGGCTGCCTTGCAAAGTAGTGAGTTTGAGTGCCTTGATATGCAAAATACCATAGCTAATCCAGGCAGACTTTGTGATCACTTTGTGACTCCTCAAAGTAAGTAAATATGGAATAGAATGTTCCTTGGTACACAACTGTTTTAATAATCTAATGAAAGACACTCCAGGTTGGTAAATGCTGTGGTCTTCTAAATATTTTATTCCTGTTTGCATTCTGTTCCTAAAGCAGGAACGGATTTATTACTGCTTTGTATGGACTGTCTCCTTGTACACTTCCTTGCCATTGATTCCTGTGTCTCTAAATCAAGCTCTTACTCCTTATTCCTTTCACTTTCTGCTGTTCCATCCTCTGTTTAATTCACCTCATTATTTTGATATTGTCCTTCTCCTTCCTTCTAAAACATGAAGATCACCTCCTCTTCCTTGACCTGCTCATCCTCCTACACACAGCCCTATTGAATTTCATCCCTCCAAAAAAGCCTCCTCCCTCTCAATCCTAGAAAAGCATCAATTCAGGGGGAGCTGTATTGAAAAGAAAGTGAGATAGCAAAAAAAAGTGTGTGACAGATAAAAATACAAGAAATTAGTAGTTGTAATAGAAAGTTTTCAGGTGAACCAAAATTAATACAGCATCCAAAATGTACATGAGCTATTTAAAAAGAAGAAAACTAAATACAGCATGAATTTAAAGAGACACCCTCTCCCCCTTATTTTCTTTCCTTTTTGTGTAGCCATCAGTTGTAATGTGGTCTCTGGGAAACAATGACTTAGCCAAAATCCTCAGGCTTGCCTGTTCTCTTCTGTTTTTTCTTCATTGTTGTGATCCAGAGAAGTACTAAAAGCCAGAGGGAGATTGCACAGTCCATGTGTTCATTACAGGAGCATCTCTAACCTTTGTAGTTCAAACTATACAATAGAACTGAAAGATTAAAGCACCACAATATGTTCCAACAGTGAGCTGTTTCTATAATAATAATAGTAATAATTGAAGTTTTTGTTACTCATTTCTTCCTGTGATGTAGCACAGGCCCGTAACTGCATTTACTCCACAGATCTTAATCCAGCCTCTGTGAGAAGCAATTTGTTGGGGATTTCAAAACATCCTCTGAGATCATACCAGAGTTTTATACAGAAAACCTCTCATAATCCCTCTCAAAACTCTAATATGGAGCTATTTCTGGATCTTATGCTTCTTTTGGACAAGGCTTGGCTGGTGACTTTGAACAGTACATGAGAAACAACTGCAGTGCAAGCTGTGTGTGATGAGGGAAAGGTTGGGAGCAGCTGCTTCCACAGGCTTACGGAATCCTTTGGGTGCAGCACAGCAAGGCAGGTGAGCACAGGTGCAAAGACACCTCCCTTCAGCACACTCTGCAAGTGTACAGACATCTGATCTCATGAATTTAAATGTGGCTTTCAGTGAACAGGACCCTAGTGAAGAAACATGATTTGTAGTGTCTTCTGTTTGCTCACGTCAGGCACCTTTGTTATGCCCAAAAACAACACAGGGGTTTACTATGAAAGCAGAAAACAAAACATCTTTTAGTGCTGCCAGAAGGTGGATTCTTAAGAGGACTTCCACAACAATTACATCTTTTAGTACAAATGAGGGAGTGGAAAAAAGGCTAACAAAATAAGGATGCAGACTCAAAAGAAAAAGTAAGGACTGCTCAGTAAGTGTAGTGCACAATGAGGTGTTTCATAAATTTATTCAGAATTTGCTGTGGTAAAAGTTCCTGAGATATTTCCTCATATAACTTGCATAGTGTAAGGAATTACCCTGACATTTTGAAGACCCCTTCTAAGCTAAAGGGAACAAAGAAATGAGGTAAAGCAGCTTCTTCAGCAGTGCCTGCATAATTTCTTCAGAGAATGGAAATGCATTTTCCAATAGCACCTAGCTGAGACTCATTAGTGCAGTGCTTTTAAAGACACTGATAGCAGCATGAACATGATGCAGACAAATGAAGAGCTATTCTGACTACACTTCTAAACAAAAATGAGGAAAAAACACCATGCACATTTTAAAAAATACTTTCTAAAGAAACTTAAATTCTACATTATAAAAATATATCTAAATATATTTAACAAAATAAAATCATGCCATCTAACGTACTGCAAAAACCTGTACACCTGATCAAAAGAATAGTTCCTCTTTAAGCAAGGTTAATCTTTATTTTGTGATGACATTGCTCTCTTGAAATATTATGCTCTCTGTTGAAACTGAGATGACCTCTCATATTTAAGGCCAATAGTACCTAAAAGCAGCTTTTAAATTTGGGTTTTAATATCTAGTCAAGAATTATCTAAGAAGCTCTAAATCATAGAATCACTCAGGTTGGAACAAACCCTCTAAGATCCTCGAGTCCAACCATTAGCCTGGCACGGCTGAGCCCGTGTCCCCAAGTGCTACTTCTGAGCATCTTTTAAACACCCCCAGGGATGGTAATTGCCCCACTTCCCTGGGCATCCTGTTCCAATGCTTGATAACCCTCTCTTTCTAATATCCAATCTAAACCTCCCTGGCACAACTTGAGGCCATTTCTTCTCATGCAGTGCTTGACATTAAGATAAAGAAGCATTTTGTCATAAAAGGTTATAAAAGAAGCATTTTGTCATAAAAAGTTATAAGATTATATATTATTTCCCTTCCGTCATTTTGCATAAAGGCAGAGTACTTCATTGCTAAAATGAACTTAATTTAAAGCTTTTTCTGACATTGCTAGGTGTCATGAAGCCCCCTAAGCCCCAACAAAAGTGAACATCCACTTAGTCGCACTGTGAAAGCAGAAGAAAGTTATGAGTTGTTGTGGACACTTGCTTCCTTATCCTCTATGAACTAAATAGGAGCTTTTACATAAAAGATCTGATCCCTGAGCATTGTTCAGATTTATCTGCAGCAATTTAAAAGGGTGATGACTCCAGCTGCCAAAAATTGCTCTTGCAACAGATGCAGTGGAGCTGGCAATGGGTCTGTTCCTCAGCTGCTGTACTTCGCTTCCCCACCAGATATTAATGCACATTGAAAAGACCCCCAGGGCTTCTCTGCCCCGGCTCCCTCAGGCTCTCCTCCTACACCAGATGCTTGAGTCTCTTCACCACCTCAGTTGCCAGCCACAGGATCTGCTCCAGTATGTTCATGTGTCCCTTGTGCTGGGGAGCCCAGAATGGGACACAACATTCCCAGTGAGGTCTGACCAGTGCTGAATAGAGGGCTTCAGAAGATTTGAATAAAGCTTCTAAACTAGCACCCACCTGCTTAAAAAAAAAGATTTAAACAGAAATATAATTTTTCTTAAAATGGACTTTAGAGACTTTACTAGTACTTTCCATAAAATCTTATGGAGTTCCTTCCCAAGCTGGGGCTTAAGGTAACTTTTCCATGCTTTCTGACTTTTCTTTTGGGGTGTAAGGTTTAGAGAAAACCTCTATCATTTTTCACTCTCAGCTCAACAATTTCAGTTTGATTGTGGGAGGCAGAACCAGCACCAGACTTGGAAAGCTCAGGACAGCAGGGTTTATTCCAACTCTCAGCTATACTTTAAATAACTTCTATCTATTTCTCCAGATCTTTGGTGATGGGTTTTGGCATGGTTGCTTGAACATCAAACCAGCCCAAAAGGAGATCACCAGGTCAGCTGAAGAATTTAACACTGGCTTTACCCGGTTGAAAAATCAAAACAATTGTCTTTGGAGCCTTAAACTGGCAGTCTGCTGAACTTTACCGGCCTTGACTAATGCACATACCCCACTGCCTTTAACAATCAAGGCCAGTCAAGATTTGTTTATCTGTTAGGAAATAGAGGAAGATCTGACAGGATTCAGTGTGACAAGCTGTCTTCACCGGCAAGCTGGATTTGCTGGCTATTGGAGTTTAGATGAACACATCTGAAATCCATTAAGCTGGATTTTTGCAATTATTTTATTTTATTTATTTTCTTTCTAGTCTGATGTTAAAACACAGAAGAAAGCAGAAAAATATTAACAACAAATGTTACATTCTCTTTGGATAATGGGAGAGGCCACAAATAGAACTCGTACTCCAAGCCCAAGGTATGTAAAAAATTCCAAACATTATTTCATTTTTGCTTTTGCCTGGTGGTAAATAGCCTGATGAAAATCTTAAAGGCCAACCATGGAGACAGGGAATACTTAAAAGCAAGCAGATAAAACTGTTATGTTTGTGTACTTAGCCGAATTAAAGGCTGAAATAAAAATTATATCTTACTTACAAGAGGGAAGACAATACTTCAGCAAACTACAGGTGACTCAGAAATACAGGGAAGCTGAAGCAATAAACGTGAGGAATCCAAAACATGCCTAAGAAATGCTGGCAGCAGCAAACTCTAAGATTAAAATTTCAAGATTACACAGCATGTGTGTAGCCACACAAGATCACTGTGTCAACATTACAGTTCTAAACATTTCTGAATCTGAGGAACAAACTGCAGATGTTTGCTGCTCAAATTAGAAATTACCATCTCTCCCTAATAATGTATATGTGTGTATGTAACTGAGGCAAATGAGAAAAGAAAGGAAAAAGGAGCTTAGTCTTTTCTTAGGACTTGGAAATTCAAACAGGAGAGCAGCTATGAAATATTCTAGTCTTGACATGCACTCTTTAGATAAAAGTAACAATGTGAGAAAATTATGTAGGAAGGGAATGGAACAAGCATTATAATGGAATGTGTCTTGAGTGTCTTTATTTTTTGCCCAAAACCCATGGGAAATTGGATACCAACACAAACTAAGTATGATGTTCTCCAATCAGACCACAGGCAAGTTTAAATTTTATGTAATAATAATAGTCATCACCATCACTATCATCCAGTTAGTTCATATTAAATAATTACAATCATATTTGGTATGCTTATCAGGAACATTGCAGATCACTTCAGAAAAGCATTTTCCAGAAAAACTGCAGTTTGAGTTTGTTTGTACCGTTTTTTTTTTTGTGTGTGAACACAGTCAGGGAGGTGTACATGGAAACAGTTCTGCCCCAAATATGGTGCAGTATCAAGAACAAGGAGAAATTTTTATTTCCCATACAAACACCAGTTGTCCTCTTTGGAAATTCTTTAATGCCAGATTTCAAAATGCAGAAATTTTTACCAATTTAAAGATTCATTCCCTTTTCTTCTATAGAATTAAAAAATATGAGAGCTTTTTATATCACAGAGGATGTGAAGTGTTAAGATGTATGCATGCTTATATTTGTTTTCTGTATCTATCTGTCTGTCTGTCTGCAAGCTATGCTCACATTCCTGAGGTGATCATTCCTTTGGAAACCTTTGATGATGTGATAGTTGGCTGTGATAGTTTGTTAATAAAACTCGAGCATTTGTCTGTGTGTTAAACAGCTGGTACAAGACCCTACAGTCTTTAGACGCGTGTCTAATCCTTATTAACACAAGCAGTCTCCTTAAAAAGGCAGAGTTGCAAACTCCTTGACTGAAGAGTTTGGAGAAGCAGACCCTCCCACTTCTTTATTAAGAGATTAATATCAAATAGATTCCTTTAAAAGGTCAAACAAAAGAGAGAGGACAGGATTGGATTGATGCCTCTTTGTAGCTCAAGTCGCCCTGGGAGGGAGCACAGGAAGGGCAGCCGTCCTCGTGCTTTACCCCAGTGGTACGTGGAGCTGACACCGCCCACCCCGGGGCTTGGCGGGGGCTTCGGGGCGCCGGGTTTTGGCACCGCCGCCCCTTCGGAGGGACCTTTTGGGGCCGGGGAGAGCGGGCGTGACACCAGCTCTGAGAAACCCACACAACCGGCACCGCCCGCACAGGCTTTTCACCTCAAGGAAGAGAGCGAGTTTCCTTCCCTTCTCTCACCCTGCTCCCTTTTTACCTCAGCTCGTCACATCTGGGTGGCGTCTCTCATGACCCACATTCGCGCCCCCTGCGCTCCCCAGGGAGCAGCGCCTGGAGGAGGAGGAGGAGGAGGAGGAGGAGAAGGAGGAAGATCGACAGCCCGCCCGCCCATGCTGGAGGTTTGGGTGGGGAAGCGGCTCAGCCGCCTCCCCGGGATGGTTCTGGCGGCGGCTGGAGCTGGAGCATCCTGACATCCTCTCCCCCCGCACCGGCGCTCCCCGCCGGGCCGCGGTTTTCCTCCGGGCTGCGGCCGCGAACACAGAGCGCTCAGGTGGGGCCCCGCTGCTCGCGTGGGGTTTCTTTTATTCTTAAAAGAAAAAAAAA
>VZRZ01005482.1:782351-855490 GCA_013398175.1 Climacteris rufus
CCCCTTCGCAGCCCGCGGTGAGTGCGAACTTGGCGGGGCGCTGCACCTGCCCGCGGCCGTGCCCGAGCGGGCGCCGGGGGCGCGGCGGGCAGCAGCCGGGCGGGAAGGAAGAGCGTGTTTCCTTTCGGTAAAATAATAATAATAAAAAAATTAAAAAAATAAACCCCTGACGCGCGGTCTCGGAGCGCGGCGGGTCCGGGAGCACTTCCGCGGGGAGCGGCGTGAGCGCTCCCGTGGGCAGCGCCTGACGGTCCGCGGGCTGAAACGCACCTCGGGTTGTCCTTCAGGGCTGCGATTACCTGCCCGAGGGAGCGCTGTGACAGACGCCTCCTGCTGAGGAGAGAGCCGGGAATCCGAGGGCGCGTCCTCTCTGCCGCCCCGCCTGACACCCTCCCCCGCCGGACGCCGCGTTCCCCGGGAGCCGGAGCCGAGGGGAAGGAAGCAGAGGGCCGCCGCTCACCTTCCCGGCTCACCAGGTCTTCCCGGAGCGGCGAGCGTGGGGCTGGCGCTGGAAGCCGTAGCCTGCGGTGAACTGGCCATGGCGAGTGAAGGCAAACAAGTTGTTCAGCCAACAGGTGATGATGGAGGAGGAGCGGGAAAAGAAGGAAGTGCTGCTGAAGGGGGAAGTGTGCTGCAGCCTTTGAATCCAGGAGTCCCCATCCGAGGCATCAAGATGAAATTCGCTGTGCTGACAGGGCTGGTGGAAGTTGGTGAAGTGTCCAACAGAGACATAGTCGACACTGTGTTTAATCTGGTAAGTTGCTTGGCTGAATGAGGGAAAAGAGCAGCAAAGGCAGGGAGAAGAATCTACGTTTTTTTGATGTTATACCTAGGTTAATAATTTTTTACATGTTTACACTTTCACCATACTGGATTTCATGTTCTTTTTGCTTACCACAAAAGTTGGGAAAAAAGCATATGAGCCTCTCTATATACACACACTTGAAACAACTCTAAAAAGCATCCTCCTTAGTTTGCCTCAGAGAAATTGTTGCTTTATTTAGAACTGAGAAGCGTATTGTTATGTTTAAACATGTAGCAGGTGTACTCAACAAGAAAGTTAAATGTTAATTTAGTAACTCAAACTGTCATCAAAACACATACATTGTTTTAAGTCAAAACAATTTTTCCCATGAAGATGTTTACATCCCTTTTTGCTCCTGTTTGCTTTGGAAGTAGGCAGAACTTTCATGCTCCATGTGCAGGAGGTGAGGGTGTCAGGGAGCAGTTCATTCAAACACGTTACACAGTCTGCTTGTTGGGAAGAGCAGAGTGTGGTTTCAGTGTCCTCTTTTTAATTAATGAATTAGGGAGTCAGCTGCTATTTGTTGGATACCGTGTGGATGCATTTAATATTTCATAACAGATCTCCCTAAAAATGGAGAATACAGCTTTTCCTTGTTGAAGCTACAAATGTACTATATACCATTGAACATCTTGGACCAGTTGCTTTAAGTTGCATAATGCAAAGCAATTAGGTTAGTTAGTAATGTTTCCTTGATTCAGGAGACTAAACATTAGGAGAAAAACTGTCAAGCTTACAAAGATACTCTGCTATTATCAGAGGACTTAAAACATCTCTAAAAACAATTATTGTCCCTCCTTCTTCCTTTGAGTGAGCAGCTCTGACTCTAAAACAATGTAGTTCCTGACAAACCAGGAAGTGAGAGCATGTAATAATATAAAGCTTAGTAACAAGGAAAGTTGAGGCAAAGATCATACTGTTTTTTTTAATGCTGTTTGCATTTCAGTTATTTTGTTAGTAGTATTCTTTGTCACATGCAAGTTTTAGTGGTCACTAAGTATTTGTGTGCAGTGTCTGTTAATGTTTTTCGGTGTTACCTGCTTGGGTTATGATAAATATTTATATTTGAATATTTTTTTTTGTATTAACAATGTAGTGCCCTGAATTGTTTGGATGGAAGTCTCAATACAGAGGAATGGCAGTAGTGACAAAAATAAAGTGCAGGTCAGAGGTTTCATGCATTCTTCAAGTGTGAGAAAGTGATTTAAGTTACTTGAAGTCCACTTGATAATTGTCCTGGACATGTCAGCTATATGGACATGAGGTTCAAAAGGAAATTCTGGTGAACAGTCTAAGGTTTAGGACACTTGTGTGAGGGGAAATTGTTCATGAGTGTGTTAAATTTTTCTTTGTTCCTAGCATGGCCTTTTGAGTGCTGTGCTGGAGGTGTGTATTATGGCAGCAGTGGAAGGACTTTCAGCAGAATAATTAAAAATGTAAGAGCTCCTTGATTCCTGTGATTGCTGTTCTGCTCCACTTTGATCAAGAGAGGAGCAAAAAATTCAGCATGATTCGGAGTATCCTTGAGTCTGGATTTAAGAGGTCTGGAGAATTTGGCCTGTGGACTGCATTTTCTTGGATCTTCATTTCCTAGATAGACAGAGGAGAGTTTCTGGCCTTGGAAATTTTTAAAACTGTGTTCTCACTCTTTCAGCAAGTGAAACAGTATCCCTGACCTCTCTGAGAAGATTCCTCAACCATTTCAGCACCTGCCCACCATGTGGGGAGCTAAAGGTTATGCTTGTGCCCCACGTTATTTTATCAGTTGATGGTTGTCATGACACAACCCACAGTGTGGTAGTAAGGGCATGGATGTGTAAGAACTAAATCCAAATGTTGGGGCAATGTCAAAAATAGTAGGCCCCTTGATTTCTCTGAGGCTCAGGAAAACATATCAGCTAGCTGGCAAACCACCTATTTTGGAAGAGGAAGATGTTTCAAGGTTAAGTGGTTTTATTAAAACTGGTATGCTTAAAAAAATCAAACCAGCCAACAAACTTGTAGTTTTTGTTACAGAAAGCCATTGTTTTCTTGGTTTTTTTTGTGATAAAAAATGTGAAACTGATTTTTTAATGTAGCTTTTGGGGATGTGAGAAATATGAAGTCTGTCTACAAAGCAGTACTCACTCATCTGTCACTGAGTTCTGCCTCTGGTCAGTTGTTTGCTGTGACCACTTCATTTTGTCAATTAATTCCTCTGAAACCACACTGACCAGAATTTACCTTGTCAGGTATTGGTTAGCAGTGGTGTGCTTGCTTTTCTCTCTGTGTGTGTGTGTATAGAAAATATGTAACTTTTAGATGAAAAGGTGATTGTTAGCTGTGGCTTTTCTGGTAGTTTGTTTCCTGGTAGCTTTTGGAGGGAGTTTACTCGGGTGTGTGCAGGTTCAGCAGGGGGTATGAAAATCACACTGTGATCTGTTGTTACTTGATGGGGTTAAGCTCAATGTATCCCTCCTGTTTGGTTTCATTCTGTGTGGTGACTCAGAGCTGCAGTACCTCAGGGGTGTTAGCAGAGATCTGCTAGACTGCTTCTTGTGCTTTGGAAAGAGGGCATGTGCAGTATCTGGGTTTTTTTTTGGTCACTCAGTTGTGGCATCTTTAGACCAGAGTGCAGGGAGGGCTGGACAAATCTGTGTAGAAAGGTGGTTTTGCATATTTATTCTTTATGGCGTAACCACCCTCAAACATGAAGGGTTTCTTTTTTAAAAAGGGATGTTAGTTAGGCTTAATTTTAATTTCTTGAGAAAACATACTGCTCTTAGTTATGTCCTCCAAGCTTGCTGTAGCATATGGAGGTCATGTAGAATTTCTTTCTATGTGATGGAGAGTCAAGAGAAGCCCAAAGTGCTGTCTTGATGATTCTCATCTTTAAGTATCTGAGAGATGGTCACATTCTCTATGTGAAAGACTCAGGAGGTCAAAAATCTAAAGTACACAGTAATTAACCTGCTGCTTACTAAAGAAATTTAAGCTTCTGTAGTTCTGATTACTTGAGCAAATAAATTGTTCACTTCAGCAGTGTTGGATCTTGGAGAGCCACCTCTAACACTTTCTCTGTCCAGCAGTGTAACAAAGTGCTTGGTGAGTTCACTTCAGCATGCATCAAAACCACAGTAGTCTCTTTTTACTGTCTTTGGAAATTCTACTCCTAGAAGTATACAAATGGATCTGCTTTGTTTTGGTCAGTTTTCTTGATGAACACACAGTTTTCCAGCCCGTGTTGAATATGGCTTGGTGTATTGCAGCACCTCTTGAAAGTGAAGAGAGGAATACAGACTTTAAAGAAGCTGATAATTCTGTGAAAAACTTTGAAAGCACATTTTTGTTCAAGTATTAATCTGTTCTGCTATTTTTGTTGACACACTAAGCTAAACTATGGATATATATTCCTCATGCATTGTGAATTTTATTTGTAATTGACTTTGGGCAGCAATAACTCCTTGAATTTCCTGTGTACACAAACCAGGTGAACTCCTGTTCATTATCTCATATTTACCCCCTTTAGTTATTAAAATAAAAACCCCTCCTGATTGGAGAAGATGACAGAATAGAAAAATAAATTACTTACACTGGGCTCTGCTACTAACATAAAATAGTTTTGTGTTTTTCATAGTAAAACAGAAAGACAAGTTGACTTGCTATTAATGAAGAAACTTCTCGATGGAGTAGTAGAAATATTTCAGCAATTAGCAAAACTGCTCTTTTCTAAAGAAATGCCATGCCTTGCTCTAAGCCAGTTTTGTTTTAAAAAGTTTGAGTGCTTCTAATTGTTTTACTGAATATACTATAGATTGTTACTTATTTGGTTCAGTTTTTTTCCTCTGTCTGTGTTGCAAAGACTTTTTTTTTAAATATCCTGTCTTTTTGGTGAGGAGAATATGCTGTTTCTTCTGATTTGGTTCATGGATTATGAGGGCCTCACCAAGAGTGACAAAGTGCAAGTGAGAAATAAGTATTAGTTTTTATCACCTTCAGAGGAAAAATATTGGGATCTGAGGAGCAGAGGCTAAAATTGCTTTGTAAATGTCATTTGTCAGCTCTTTCACTCCTGTGAGACTTTACTAAAACCACAAACAAAAGTCAACCTAACTTTTAAAAATTCTTACAGTTTACTTTTTTGCTGAGACAACAAGTTTCTAATTTGGCACAGATGTTTTTGGTACACTAGTGCAGCTAGAACACTATAAACCATAATGGATTTTATGAAGTATAAATTCCCCTGTTTTCATATCTGGTCACAGACTTCTTTTGCATGTATCACCTTGTAGAAACCCCCAGAGCTAATGCTGATAGAATTAAATGTCTTGCAGTGTTAAAAATGCACCATGTCTTCAGAACAGTGCATCTTTTCAATACATTGCTTTATGATTTTAGAGAAGTCTAGACTTGGTTTTTCTATATAAACTTACCAATGCTGATGACAAATGAGAGTAACCAAGTAGTTTCTAGAACATCACTGAGTATTGTGCATTTCTTAATAGATGCAGTCTTCCCTAGTAGCTTCCCAGTAAGTACACCTCTGGCTACAGTTATCCTAGTTCAGTCACTTCTGTCCACTTACAGTATAGATGATAAGGTAAGTCTGTGGCTTTAGCTGGGTCAGGCTTGTAGGGTTTAAAAAAAACCCAACATAGTAAATGGAACAGTCAGCTGTCTTAGTGGTCATGCATGGTTTTACTTATTGAAGTAAAACAATACACACTGGGTTTTTCTTAGGTGTTGATGCAACTTGAACTTTTGTAGTTAGTGGAAATACTACCCCTCCATAGTAGGTGTAGGAATTGAGGGAAATTTTGTGGTCAGGTGAGAAAGGTATGGAATGTGGTGAGATGGTAATGGCAGTCTTTAATCAGGCATGCTCACAATTTAGAAGAAAATTGTCTAGACTGAAGAGGAGCTGATTTGTGTATTGGCTGTACTATCAACTCACTTCTGTGACTGCAACTTCAAACACCCTGTAGGACAACAAGATATTGAGGATAAAATCTTAAAGACCACACAGGAAAATGTTGTTTTGCTTATTCTACCTTTAACTCGCCAAATTTTTATAGCTTCTTGTGTCCAATCTGAAATTTCAAGTGTCCATGAAAGCCTCTGGGCATGCTCTGTGTTTTCCAGAAGTGTTGGCATCCTGCACTGACATTAGTGGGCTCTGTACAAACATAAAATAAGGCTAAAAAAGGGAGGCTGAATTAGGCATTTGCATATGTCATGTCTTAATAATGCAGTATTTGTTAGACAATTTTTATTTAGCAGTTCTGCAAGTAAGCCTGTTCAAAATGTGTTCATAGCATGGCTTAGAATTCCCCTTTAGAGGGGAGCACATCAGTTCAATGACAGATTTTTCTAGGTGGTGTCTGGTGACAAAGGAGAGGGAGTCAGGTTTCTGTTGCAGTTGCTTTGCTGTCTCTAGGTAGTGTTTTGTGTTGCTTCTGCCAGACAGGGCTGGGCAGGATGGACCGTGGGCCTGACCCAGCAGTGCAGGGAGCACAGCAATGCAGGGGCCATATGGACTGGCTCAGGAAAAGCATTTGCGGATTAGGGAATAGAATGAAATTAGTCAAAAGCATCAGGGAAGCAGGTGGATGGCATGTCAAGGTTGCTACAAAGGCTGGACATTGCAGAGCAAGATAAAAATAGATAATTATTCATGTATGTTGAATCTGCACACTTTGGTTCACCCCTCCCTCCAGTAATGTCTTTTAAGATGAGTGTGAGTAAAGCGAAGTTCCTTGAAGTGGCTGTATTGGCTGAACAGTGGAGGTTGAGGAAAACCAAAGATGAAGTATTTGCTCAATTCTTTTTTGAGGTGGTGTTGGTTTGGTACAGCATTCAGTACTCATTGGCTAGTCAGGTTTGCATTCAGATGCTGAAGATTGCTTAGAAGTCGCAGTCTTCTGAAAATCATCAAGCCTGATATTTTTTTTGGCATGTGTTAAGGTTTGAAGTCTATTGAAAGATAAAAATGAGCTTTGTCTGTGGTTTCCTTCACTATCTGTATATTTTTTTTACCACCTATTGGTGAACCTGCAGTCATTGTGAGCTGTCTCTCTCAGCTCAGACTCTCTCTCTGTCTCAATGTGGTGTTGTGACCTTTTATTTTTTGCGAGGTAAGTTGGCAACTTAAAGCACTGGTAGCTTCTGTCTTCATGCAGTCATCAAGTTCTTTATGAGCCTGAAGGAGGAAACTTTAATCAATTGCACAGATGAAATAGCTCTAGAGTTTAGTCACTGGAATGTGAAATAGCTTCTTGCTACCTTTGGTGTTTCTGTCTTTTTCTGTCTTCTTTAAGAATCTATTCTGTCAAATTCAGTCTTGCATGCATTAAATTTATGCATATCTTTTTAAAGAACTTCTATTTATTTTAAATGGGTCAATCTGGCAGAAAGTTTTTGTTCATAATCACTAATTACAGTTAGCTAACTTTCTGCTGTTCAAGTGCCTTCCCCAGCCCCCAGAGGCCTTGCTGGCCTCTTCGTAGCATTTTGCATAATGGTTTTTGGTATTAGCTTGACCTAATTACTAATGTCCTAATTTAGATTACATTTCTGCTTTAACTAATTCTGGGTTTTTCTGTTAGGCTTGAACATATCAGGCTAGAGCATATTAGTGCCCATCCAAAAACTAGTTTGGCCATTTAAATTTGACTCTGGGAAACCCTGGGGCTGTGTGTGTGAGCTCTGGCCGTTTGCCAGGAATCTGAGGGCTCCCATGAATATGCGTAGAACAGGATACTATTGCCACCTGCTTTCTGAATGCTCTGTGTGGCCAGTGGAGACCGTCCTTTCCAGCCTGCAGTGCTCTGTGTTTTGAGCAGATAGCAATCGAGATGCATCCTTGCACAACTGCTGTCATCAAATTCACCCAGTGATGATACTGCAGGAGTTGCAACAGTACCTTTCCCCGAGACACTGGAGGCTTTGTGCTGACACTGGGAGCCTGGAATAATTTGTGAAGAGCTTACATTGCTACAGTGCTTTAGATTCCAGAGCTTCACAAAAAGGCATAAGTAGTTTCTAAATAGAAACTAATTTGTTGAGAAGAAAAATCTAATGCCTGCTGCTGTACTGGATTCCCCTAGTAGTAACTGGGGAAGTGGGAGCAGCCATGTCCCAGGCATGATTTTCTTGTTAATAGCTGCCTTGAGAAGATATTTAAATGAGAATTGCTAGTGGGAATAGGATGTGCTCTGTTGCCTCCTGTAAATGCTCTGAGAGTTTGAGCTGCAAGTCTCTTTACTGCAGCCTGCATATGAATAATTTTGTTGATGTTTTTGCATTCTACATATATCTAGGAAAAAAATTTCATATGCACTATACAGAAAATTCAGATTATTTTTTGTGTGACTGAAAAGCTGGATTTGAATTGTTCAGGCAAAAACCTGTTCTACTTTTGATGCAACTGAATAAATCAACATTTGAAGAGCTATTGGGTAATCTTTCCTTTGAAGCTGGAAATCAAAACCAGAGTAACTGTGTAGGACTCACTTGTTGTATGAAAGTATGTTGTGTGTGTTTGTGTCAGCATCTTCCCTTTTGCCATCAGCAGTTGTTCTCTGAGGTGTGGACAGAAATAAATTCACTAAACGGAGTCTATTCTATTTGCTCCACTTAGGCCCTGTAAAACAGTAAGAATGCATAGGGTGACCTGTAGCTTAATTATTATCTCCTTGGGAATGCTGAAAGACAAGAGGCACCAGGAAGCAGCAGGTAAGATGGTAACTGCAGCAGACCCAGTTGCATCTTGCAGTGACTGGGAAATATGTGATTATGGAGTCCAGAATGTTGAATGTTTGCTTGGTACATCCTTCACAAAGTGGTTCCTTTATCAAACTGTGTATGTTTGGCTGGCAATTGTACTGGTTGCTTTCCCGAGTGTGATTAAATGGGGTGGAGGAGTGAGGTGAACCCTGTTGCTGTAGAACTGCTGAATAAAGTTTTTGCAGATCCTGCAACTTTTAAGTTTTAGTAGTCCATTATTAGAGAGAATTTGAAGTTGTGTTGTTTGCACTTCTTGGGATGAAAACAGAATTCCTAAAGACAATTGTTTTTTGCAGGATTATTAATGATCCAGGTGGACCTTGGAATCAAGCAGTGCTTAAGAAAACCAACCAAAACCCAACACCTAAACCCAAAAACCCAAACCCAATCTAAAAACAAATCACACCATTTCCCCCCCCAAAGCCCCCATAAAACCAGACCCTAAAGGTTTTTATGTGGAATCATAGACTCAGTTACAAAATACGGCCAATGATACTGAAGTAGAATTGCTGATGAGCCGTGAAACAATGCAATTGAGGGGAGAATAGGAACCAAATGACTAATGTTGTGAATGGTGCATGACTGTTAAATAAACAAATGGAAACTATCAGTCCAGTCAGCATCTGCCTCCTGCTAATGTTTTTGTTGAAACTAAGCATGTGATTTGTCTCTAGTCGTGGTTGTGAACTTGATTGAAAAGAACTTGCAAGCTTTTTTTTTTTCCCCCCTGTATAATGGGAGCTTACTTATACTGTAGGATTTGGGTCCAGTGTATAATTGAGGTGCCCTAATTCCTGGCTTTTAGGTATCTGATGTGTAGTATGAAACTGAATAACTGTGACTGCATTTTTTAGAATGTGTTTTGAACCACCAGACATGAGATGGGGAGCTGTGTATGTTTAAGGTATTGCTGCTGTTATTGAATGGGAGAGCACTGAGGTGCTGGGAATGGATATTTCAATTAGGATTGCAAAAGGTTCTCTGTCCAATTTGTAATCTACAGATAAGAGTCACCATCTGAAGCTATGATAGTCTTAACACTTCAAATTTCCTTGATTTGAACAGGGTGGCAGTGGTGCCCAACTCAAGAGTAAAGTGCAGTGAAAAGCGTTCTCAGGAGCAGAAACTGTATCAGTGGTTTCCCATGTTTATATAAATCAGGAAATGCTTATGAGGAAATTATTGCCTTGTTTTCTTGACCATTTCTTCCTTAAAAGTAAGGTCCCAATCTTGTGTCATGCTAGATTATCTACTGCCTAACCTCACACCAGGACACTGCTTTGTCCTTTCCATGCCCCCTCTACGTCCTCCTTTGTGACTTGGCACCTGCTGCCTTCATCCTTGGCTGCAGAAGTGACTCCTGAGCATTCACTGGAATCTGTAGCAGGCTGGGAATCTGTGAATGCCACTGTGTCCTGCAGTTGCTGTGGATTAGCTGATTGGCAGGAGCATTGCCTTTGGGGAGATGTTTATTCCATGACTCATCTGAGACCTGGTGCTGAAGACTTGTGCTCTTCCTGTGTACTGCTTTTAAAGTGAAATGTATATGGCTCTTTGGGAGTTTTACTGGTTTGGTAAAGTCTCACCTTTGTGGGAAATGAAAGCTGCCCTGATTTCTCTTCTTGGCAGGAAGAGATTCAAATTGCCATTTGTCAGGAGTGGGGAGTGATGGTGTTGTGAGTGACTTGTAAAGGAACATTTGTAATGCTCCCCTGCAAAGATCAGGCTGATATACAGCAAAGAATGCTGGATTCATGAGTATGGGGAGAAGGCACAGAAAGAAACAATTCCAGACCTTGTGGTTAAGGTGTTTGAATAAGGTTTTCTAGTCACTTTTTGGAGTGGTTTGGAGCTGGAAGTCAGTGGATTTCTTGCCCACGTGTTTGTACTTTACTAAAGATTTCTTTCCAATGTACAGAATTCTGACTTCCGTCCTGGAAAGTGAATTATTTTCAGGTGAAAGGGTTTGTCCAGTGACTGAAATATCACCAGAGTTGCTTAAACATATTTCAGAAAGATAGAATTCAGACAGCAGAAACTGGGGTTTCTTGCTTCTTGGTGGTGTTGTCATTTTTC
Organism: Climacteris rufus; assembly: GCA_013398175.1. NCBI lineage: Eukaryota > Metazoa > Chordata > Aves > Passeriformes > Climacteridae > Climacteris > Climacteris rufus. Next base: position 792,997 of record VZRZ01005482.1, read on the forward strand.
AGGTAAGTGATATCCCTGCCTCCAACTAGATCATGAGGAAATTGAAAAAAATGTCACGTAACACTTCTAGATACAAGTTAGTGTAGTGTGTTGTCTGCTCCAGTCTCCAAAAAATAAAAAAAAAAAAGGCATATAAAATGAAAAATAATTTTCACTTTGTCAGATGATGTAGAGGTAGCAAGGAAACTTGTCGGGTCCAGCTTTCCCTCAGCTAGGTTTTGTATGTGTGAGTTGAGAAGCCTGGAAAACAGGATACAAAGTGGAAATGGGGAAAAAAGACTGAAATTTCACTTGAGAGCTGGCTTAGTCTCGATGTCTTTGTTGCTGTTCCTTAAAGATGAATGTGTCTATGGGGATTCTTTAATTAGGTATACAAGGAGTTCTTGGGATCTTTGTCAATTCTTCTAATTTGAGTAGAAGTAGAGGTAAAATTTTAGAGGAGTAACCCAACTCTGCCCAGAGAACTTGTCATAAAATAACAACACAAATGAATAGTTTAGTTTAATCTGTGCTGTAATAAAACCTGATTTTATTACTGTGCTGTAATAAAACCTGATTATAAACTATTCATTTAAAATTCAAACTTGTGAATTCAAATCCTATCTAAATGTCGTGATCTTGTCACTATCCCTCATATTAGAAAAGTTGTAGCGGACTGGTGAAGTTAGCAGTGACTGGAAAAGGGAAAACATAACTCCCAGTTTAAAAAGGGGAGGAAAAAAGGAAAATCCAGGGCATTAAAGGCTGTTCAGTCTCACCTCTGTGCCTGACAGGATCATGGAGCAGGTCTTCCTGGAAACTATGCTAAGGCATATAGAAAATAAGGAGGTGATTAGTGACAGACAACAAGGTGTCACTAAGGGCAGATTTGGTGGCCTTCAATGATGGGTTTGCAGCACTGGTGGAAGAGGGAAAAACAACTGATGTCATCTATCTGGACTTGTGCAAAGCATTTGACACATCCTTGTCTATAAATTGGAGAGGTGTAGATCTGATGGATGGACCCCTCATTGGATGAGGAATTGTCTGGGAAGTTGCACTCCAAGACTTGTGGTCAAAGGCTCTGTCCATGTGGGATCCAGTGATGAGTGGTGTTCCTTAGGGGATTGGTATTGGGACCAGTGTTATTTAACATCTTTGTTGGAAACATGGGCAGTGGAATTGTGTGTACTATTGGTAAGTTTGCTGACAACACCAAGCTGTGTGGTGTGATGGACACACTGGAGGGGAGGGATGCCATCCAGAGGGACCTGGACAGGCTTGAGAGGTGGGTTGGGTGGGATTGGAGCAATTTGGTTTAGTGGAAGGTGTCCCTGCCCATGACAGAGGGATGGAATGAGATGATCTTTAAGGTCCTTTCCAACCCAAACCATTTGGTGGTTTGTTAATTTGGTGATTCTTTGTTAATCTCGATGGGAAAAAACACTTTTAAGTACACAAGAGTGCCAGAAATTTAAGTTTAATTTACATGTGGAGACAGGGGAAGGGGGGATTATTTCAGTGGATTTTGACTTGCCCTGTCTCTGTCACGTATTGTTTAGTGTCTATGTTTTCATTTGCTCTGTAGTGGGACACTGTATCCTGTAGCTACTGCTGACATGTAGGGTTTAGTGAGTGTTTCATAGCTCATTCCAGCTCTGGATGCCCAGTATCTTCCTGAACAGGGTATTTCTGCACATATCAGTGTAGTAATGCTGCATATTACTGACAATAGGAATAGTCAGATGCAGGCTTAATGCCCATTTTGTGGCACACGACCCCTATTGTGCAGAATAGCTCTTTAGTTTTGAAATACACTTGCTGTATGTCTTCTGTGGGATGGCAGTGCATTTGAGTAGCACTGAGTGATCTTGATGCTTCAATCTCCTGTTAAAAGTAGGTATGTGGGGAAGGAGGTGAACAGCTTTAAATGCTTATTTCTTGTCATCTTCCAGTTGAATGTTCAACCTCTCAACTTCTTAGACTCAGCTTTAATATTTCCTATAGATCTCCTGCTCACATAGATGAGGCTAGAGGTGTGGTTAGAATTCTGTTTCTCAACTCTCTCTAGCAGCTTTGTTCATCAAGGATACCTCTACATGGGTTTGTTTGCCTGTGACCTTACCGTGCAAATTGGAAAGAATGCTTGAAAGCACATATGGATTCTTAAAATAGGTATTGATCACTATAACAATGGGATCAATGCACAGTAAAGGATTTCTCAATTGCAGTAATTGTATGTACAGATTTCTATATTAAAAGATGCATGAACCTCAATCTTAATCCAGAATTTTGAAGGCAAAGATGCCGTTGTTTAAGAAGGTTAATAGTTTGGCCAAGAGGAGCTGATGTCCATTATGAACACGCAGGCTAACTCTGATTAAATTAACTGTGACGTCAAAGAAAACAGAATAATCAAATGTATGGATGACAAATATAATGATCAAATATTAGTTATCCAAGCATATATGCTCATCAGGCAGTGTTTTGCTTTGTGTGATTTTTGTAGTTGTGATCTCTCTAAGGCGTTTCCTTGTTCTGGTGCTGTGACTGTGTAAGGTATTTATACAGTCAGATGTATACTAGGAAAGATGTCAAAATAATAGAGAAGTTGCTCTCAAGAGTCAATGGTTCATCCATTAACATTACCTGGTGTCTTCTCTTTTAAGCAGTCTTTAAGGATTTTCTCTGAAGTTCTGCTGTTTTTTTGCAGGCACTGTGTGATACTGAGCCCCAGAGACACGTGTGGGTTCAGCCTTTGATGAGATAACAACAGATCTTCTAACACACAGACTCTGGCTGCACACAGACACTCATTACTGAGAGCAGGCAGGGTTAGATTAGATGTCAAGAAGGAATGCTTTACTCAGAGGGTGGTAAGGCACTGGCACAGGTTGCCCAGAGAGGTTGTGGGTGCTCCATCCCTGGAAGTGTTCGAGGCCAGGTTGGGTGGGGCCCTGAGCTACCTATCTAGTGGGTGGCATCCCTGTGCACAGTGGGGAGTTTGGAACTAGAGGTTTAGGGTCCCTCCCAGCCCAAACCATTCTGTGATTCTGTGCTTTCAAAGCAGCAGCAAATGTGTGTTTTCTGCTGTGTGGAGACAGGCATCAAGTTGAGTTGGAACCTAGAAAAGGAAGAGAGTTTCATTGGGCTTCCTACTGCTCAGCCCAGCTATGCTTCCTACTTGGAAATCAAGGAATGTTTAAGTATCTGGCTCTAGAGCTGCCTCCTTATACTTGTTGCATTGTGTTTTTATGTGAAGTCTAAACTCCTTTTGCCTTTAAAAGGAAGAAAGGAAAACATTTCTTCTGTTTGTTTTAACTCAGAACGTGGCTATTTCAATAAATAGCCACACAACCCTTACAAACTGGAATGAAATATTGCAGTTGCAGCATTGTTCTTCTACATTGTCTACACAGAACAGGCTCTGTTTCACCTGCAAATCCTGTTGTAAGGGCAGCTAGAAGGCTAAAGCTGGGTTCTTATTCTGGAAGTATAACAAGCTGTCCTTCTTAGGAAGGGCTGATTTCCCCTTCTCTGATCTCCCTGTGTTTTAAACAGGTGGGGTGATTCTTTGATCATATAATTATCTGTCAGTACGTACCAGGATATATATTGCAAGATTCCACTGCTGTTAGCTAAAGTTGTGAAACGTCCACTGAAGGGTACTTGGGGTGTGTAGGTGCCCATTTAGATACTTGTTTTCCAGTTCCTGAGACAGAATATATGGCAAAAAGTAGAAACCTGTTTAAAAACAAGAAAGTAACAAGTGAAGTTGTCAAATGAGAAAACTAGAAAGTGGGAAACTGTCAGATGAAATAAACTTACAATTCTAAGACAATCTGGGTGTCTGTTAATTATTTTGTGAACAACGTAAGAACAATATTCCTGAAAAGCCAATTTATCAGTAGGATATTGCTGTGGTAATTCTGGGGTTTCCCAATATTTAAAAAAAAAAAAGAGATGGGAATACTTTTCTGTGTTGTTTGGGTTTTTTGTGTTGATATGGTTGTGACCTGTCCCATAAGAATGATTGTCACTGAAGAAAATATGTAAATACTCGAGTTCTCTGCTAGTCTTGGGGCTGAGGAGCTACATTTTTTTTTTAATCTATTGGGAAAATGACAAACTTCTTTGTGTTTTGTTGAAGCAATCTATTCCCCCCCTAAAGTCAGTCTTGTGCTAAGTGCAGTGAACGATGAGATTTTAGCGTCTTTGTGTTGAGAACCTCATTGCCAGCCACTACTTTACATAATGCTTTGGTATCAAAGAGGAAGTGAACACAGAAGCTGTTCTTGGTGACTGACAGTGCAGTCAGAGGTTTGTTCCTGTAAAGGCAGGAGACAGGCTGGGTTGTGCAGACAAGTTCCTGAAGTAGGAACTAAACCTAGTTTAGTTCCAAAACTAAAACCTGAAGTCAAGTCATGCTAGAACTTGTGTGATACTTGCTTGACACCAAAACCAAATAATGGTAGTTGTGTGAATGCAAAATGTTTCTTTTATTTTTCTTTGAAGTAAAGAATGTATCAGTAGAAGTTGCTGTTTGTATTAACATGTATCACTAGAAATAATATTTGCTCCTTGTATTGAAAAGTAATTACTAAAGAAAGCATATTGAAAATACAATGGTGGTCCTATTTGCTAGGCTCTCAAAATGACAGTGGGAATTGTTTTTCTCTTTTACCTACAAATTCTCTTGAGTGTGTATACTAAAGAAGCAGCTTTGAATGGAGGAAAAAATGAAAATTCTCAGGTTTTCAAATCTGAAGTCAGAAATGTGTAATGTATTTGCAGCTAAAGTTTGGAGTTCCTGTAGATCACGTGAAGCAGATGCATGGTGGACAAATCTTTAGGTTGCCTAGTTTTGTGCAGCAAGTGCCAAGTGTGAAGGATGATGTCTGAGGAAGCACAGATGTGTTATAATTTGAAATATGTGGCTTACTTTGCTGTGGGTGCAGCTGTTGTCACTGCCATCCCTGCAGATGGTCACAGTCATGGTTACTGCCAACAGCCATTTGAGGTTAGGAACAAGAACCTTTATATCATATACTCACACTGTGTAAAGATTCTTGGACTGGTAACTGGACTAGTGGAATTTCAAAAAATTAAGATGATCTATCCCCTAGGATGATGAGCTTGAATTAAGGAGAATCTACTTGTGGATTTTATGGAAAGAATTAAGGATAGTAGGGTGATTTGTGGACCAAATGCATATTAAATATGGGAATATGTAAATTGGATTGTTTTGTAAATGTAGTGTTGTTATGTAGTGTGAATAAAAACTATTCCTAATTTTTGGAGTTACAGAAGTCATAAACAGAGAAATTTCCTCCTGTTTCCCTACCAGACTCCTTAAATTTCTTCCTTAAATGGATGCACTTCTCAGGTTATTTATGACATTCTTACAAAGTATTGTTTTTTGCATGACTGACTTCATTCCCATATTTTTGGGTTCCCAAAATGTTACTGCTGTATAAAGCTGAAATTAGTTTTGTATTAAACACCGTGAGAAATAGAACTGGAACATAACGAGAAAAAGAAATCTAATTTTATAGCTTCTTAGATGTTGTTATCTCACAAGAGCATTCTTCTGATTACCTGGAGTCATTTAGCACCATCTGTAGTGCCATGTGTAACATAGTTAAAGTAGTATAATAGGATAAACACAGTTAAATTAAAAATGGTTGCCACGCAAATGAATATGCAATATTTTAGGAATTTAAGGATCTACCATTAAGAGGGATTTTTATCTGTAGCTTTATTTTGCTTAACCGTCTGCTTTCCCCTTTGGTCCTCTCAGTGCAGAGCTTTGATGGCAATGAAGTGATGGCCACTGGAAAGTTTTCTTGGGGAGAATGCTGTAGCTCTCTGTTTCTTCTGTATTTTCTGCTCAGTACAGAACTGTGTTAGTGCTTTAGCTGTCATTGGCTACAGCCCCTCCTCTTTGCCCACAGTGCCCACATGTAGAAAGGGAGAGAATCACTGTGATGATTTGTCTTTAGTGGCACCAGGATTTGCAGCAGTCTCCAGGGTTATGCAGCTAAATTAACTCCAAACTTTTGCAAATAACCCAAGAACTGTTTAGGAAACAGTGATGGATATAGTGCTCAGCACTCTGGCTAGTTGTCTTAATGGGAAATGTGTACACGAAAAAATAGAACCTTGCTTCATATGACCTTTTGATTTGGAAGGGCAGTGACATTCAGCAAGATACTTGTGATTCAGTAATGTACTGGATTGGCAATTACATTCCATGTAATGTTGATTTCTTCTTAAAGCTCTGTGTACCTTGTTTTTGAAAAAAGGGATCTTTGAATGAGTTGATAAAATCACTGGAGTAGCTTTTGTCAGGGTTGCAGTAGAATGCTTGTGTTGTTACAATTCTTCTAGATGCTGAAAGCTGTTCTCTTTTCTGGCTTGTCTGTAAAATGCTTTGTACAAAGGTTACAAACTGTAGCTGTCAGTATTTTATCAGAGTATGATTGAGACTAGCTTTATATGTTGATAAGGTTACAGATAAGAGTAACTTGAATTTCTTCCTCCTGTAACTTATGCTTTTCTTCCTGAACATTTGTTTAAATCTTTCATTAGGATTTGGTTGCTCTGTAAACATGTTTCACGTCCTTTTCCTGTCTCATCTCAAAATTTGCATGAGAGGAAAGAATGAAGACAGTTGAAATTTTTATACTGAAGTACTCTTCAACTTATGAATAACATTTGTGTCACACAGCCTTTTGTATTCCAGATCTGTCAGTGACCAGCTGGGTCTAGGTGAGTTTTGCCAAAGACAGCATTGCACATTAAAGAAAAGAGGTGAATGGCAGCAAGGATTAAATAAGTTTTGGGTTCATTTTGAAATGAAAATTGTTTCTTAAGATTTGTGTTCTATGCTGAGTGCTTTGCAAAAACAAATAAAAAATGAACAATCCCATTCCTTTTTTAAGTTATACATGAAGAAAACAATATTTTTTTCCCTTCACCTTCCATCTACTGCCACTGTATTTTCCCTAATATTGGTAATTGAATATTTTTTTTTCAGTATTTCATTTTACATGTATTAAAAAAAAGTCAACCTGATTTTTTGAAAGTGTGTAATGCTACAATATCACAGTATAAATAAACTTCAGTAGTGGTGTCATCATAGAAAATAAGAATGTTACAATTGTATGGCTAAGTAGTCATACCTGAGGCACCCATGTGCTTCCACATCCCTCTTCCCTTGAAGAGGGATTAATGTGGAGAAGATGTTAATCTGCTTCACTCACGCTGCATAATTCAGTCTAAAGTAAATACTAAATAGGAAAAAGATATATCATAAATCTCAGAGGGAAAATTGAGACTTTGCTGGGTGGAAAATCCCATACTTTCCAAACATCTTAAGGGTATTACAGAAAACTTAGGGTTTATAAGTTTAGTTGAATTTCCAAGACCTCATTGCACTTACTGCAAGTGTTTGAGTAAACAAGACAGTTTTCCTTTCTAAGTCTTTGTAACTTAGCAATTGATAGAGCTGAAATAATGTGGTGGTTATGCCAAAACCTCTGTTTGTATTTCTTGCTTTGGTTTTCACTTACAGAAAGTGTTCTGTAATTATGTGCTCACCTGTGATGCCAGTAGAAGGACAGGGGAGGTTTACTTTGGGTTTTTATGTTAACTCAATCTGGAAAACACAATGGGGATGTTTACACTTAGAGACCAGCCTGAGTTAGGTTTGCAGTGAAGTGTATAAAGCTATTTGCAGTGTACTTAGTGCATTAAGACATAGCAATTTACACCTGAAAAGTATTTAATTTCAAACTCATTGAGTTTAAGATAAAACCTTATGTTTTAGAGACTTCCATTAGTTTTTTGTTTGCCTCCATATGATGCAAGTCTTACTCTCTATAGTGTTGTACATGTATGACATCCATAGATATGCATATGGATTTTATTTTTAAATTGTGATGCTACAAAGAAATATAAGAGAACTGTAATACTGTTTAACAAAACCATTTACTAGAAATCCATTGAAGCAGAGTGGTAAAAATTAGAAGTGTAGTACTGTGTGACATAATTGTGGTGGTTGAAATAAAAAGGTAGAAGGCAGAGGTTGTTGTGTTGTAATAGTGGAGCAATCAAATATGCAAGTGTTTAAAAGGAGAAATGTTAACAGAAGAGCAAAGTTTCTCCTAAAATTCAGATACTGAAAGGCTTATCTTGGAACAGCACTTAAAAATTTACAGTTGCCAATAAAAGCATCCCTTGAAAGAGTGTCAAGTATAGATTACAAGACCCAGGGATCAATGTGTTAATGTGACCTCCTGCATAACATCAACCATAAGGCCAACTAATATTTTATGCAGTTGGTCTACAGACTAAGTGTAATAATAAATCTTGGCAAAGTGGATTAGAGGACAGCTTAGAACAATTGCCAGTAAGCTTGCTGTCATTTAGGCTTGAGTGGCAGTAAGTTTAACAATGCAAAAACTTAAAAATAGCCAAGTGCTCCTTATATGAGGTGTTCTGCTAGAGATTTGATGTTGGAAATGCTGTATTAAAATTAGTTCCATGGAGTCTTATGGAGTGCAGGTCAGCCTTGTAGAGTAACTAAAAAAAGCTGGGTTTTGTGAAATATTACAATAAATGATGTATCAACTTTGATTGTAAAGGGAAAAAAATTCAATGCTCTAACGGAAGCCCAACTAAAGGTGCTAAAATTGGCTCAATACATTGGGGGGAACTTTTTGTGTGTGTGGCCTTGCAGAAATCTCTCATCTTTATTAGGGAAATCTGGAAGCCTGAGAAACATGACACTCAAACTGGTACAGACCTGCCTGAGTCAGGAACAGGAAGATGTTGAAGGGTCTTGGCTGTGATAATTATGTTCTGCTCCATACAAAATGTCTTGCCCTAGTTAACAAAATGTGTTAATTTTTTGATGTGAGATGTGATTCATGGAATGGAGCTGAAGTATTTGTTACCAGGCAGGTAGCCCTTGTTGATTGGCAGGGTTGGTGACCAAATATAGTTTCTACAGGTTAATTTCTACAGGTGAATTGCTGCATCCTGTCATAACTAGGAGAATTATTTCAGCTGCTTGGGGGTTTGTCCTGGTAAAAGTGAACTTGGGAAAAGGCACCTGTTTTGATCCTGGTAGTTTCATGGAGATTCATGTCGTGACAAGACAAATACTGTAATGGGAATTTACAACATATTATGCTCCTCCTTATTGATTGCAGAGGATCTAGACTGGCAAATTGACTAACACACTGTGAGTGGGGAGCTGGCTGAGCCTCGGTGCTGGGAAGGCTGAGCACAGGGATCACTGTAGTGAGTTTTGGAAGGAAGCCAAGGAAACACTGTCGGGTTTGCTCGGAAGGATTAGGCAGAGTCATCCTGATCTGCATCTGAAATATTAGATCTGGCTTGACCCTCAGCTGCAGTGAAAGGACTGCAGGTAGTGCAGGCAAGTGACACAGTGGCTGGAGAACTGTGGCCTCCTCTTCCAGGTGCCAGCCATGCTGTTCTAATGAACACCTTTCCCAGAAATGGATTGTGTTCAGGGCAGGGAAGGACACAACAGTGCTTTGTATCTTTCAAAAAACGATGCTGCTCTAGAATTAACAGTCTAGTTTTTGTAGTGGAGCACTTAGCCAGGAGCAGCTTTCTGTGTGCTAGCAGAATCTGCAGTCACTCGAATTTCTGTAGTGATGTTAAAATGCTGTGATTAATCTTTTGTTTTGGTTTGGTCCTTTGTTTGTTTGTTAACTGGTATCCAATAAATAAAACTAGTAAAGTTTAATTTGACATGTGGGGCTGGTGAAAGTTATCACTCAAAGGAGTAAAACCAGTTTGACAGTGACTATTACAAGGTATTTCACCAGTAAACCTTACAGAAACCATAATGAGAAAAAATTTATTTATCAGAAATATGTCTATGATGGTTAGTTGTCTATAAATTTATTTTGTATTAAGCTTTTCAGTAAACTGAAGAAGGATAAAAATGTCATGTGCTGCAGCAGGAGTGTCTTTGTAACCTGAACTAGTAGACAATGAAAGGGGTTGTTCTCTCTGAGGTATTGCTATTGCCGGGTAAAATTTCAGGCCACAGAGGAACTGTGTTGTTGAATGTCAAGTGCTTGAAGTAACGTGGCCCACAAGACTGTTTTTAAGGAGTCATGTTTTAGTCATTCTAGGATCTGCTGGAATCAATGTAAACAATCTCTTAGATTCTCATTAATTATTGTACAGCTGAAAAGAAAACGTACAAGTATGTAATCATGCTTTAAAAATTATTCTTTGAAATATGTGCAGGCTTCAAGGGGAAGACAAAAGTTCTATTGGTACTGCTCTCATCTTATTTTTTCAGAACTTGTTTTAGAGTTCTGTGCCAGAAAGTGGATTCTTTGGGATGAGGATGGTGTTAATTTTATGTGCATAACTGCTTATAAATGCCTTTTTTAGTGGCTAAATATTTCAAAAATTCTTCCTGTGTAAATGTGACAATGTTTCTGTCAGATATATTTGCAGGGACTAATTTTTAGGAAAATGCTTAACTTGAGCCACATTTTCACACTGAAGCATCTGAAACTTTGAAATTATTCTTGAGTGTCATTCAAGTTCCATGTGCTTATTTTGGAAGGTGGATCCATACATTAGAGAATTCACAAAGTTCTTTTTTCTTATTCCAAATCTGTTACCTGAAATGCCCATGAGATGGTGCTCATCGGTCTTGTTTCTGTGTAGCAGCAGATCTGTGCATAGTTCTGGCTTTCATGTAAGAATGCAGTGATTAGCTATTTGTTGCCTTTCAAAGAGAAAGAGAGAGAACAAAAGTCATCTGACAATACCTTGAATTAATTGACAAAATACCCATTACTGTGCTGTTCTGGAGTGTGTGTAAAACCAGTCTTGATATCTGTGCTCATCTTTGGACAGATGGATTTGATGTTTACATAAATGACAGGTTAGCACTTAATTTTTCTTTTGTAAAATATGTGTTTCTAAGTAGCCAAGAATGGAAGAATGTTTAGACATCTGTCCTTTTTGTGCTGCTTTATTTCCTTCTTTTTTTCTTTTTCTTCAAAGAGCTGTGAAAATTTTCTTTATTATTCAGAAAAGATTCTGCTACTAATCCAAACTAGTGTGTTCTGTTCTGTCATGTCTTTTGGGGGGGGGGAGGATGTTAGTTTCATTTGTTTTCTCCTTGAGTTATGCAGACAGCCTGTAACAAGAAGAGAAGGCAGAAATATTAAACTCCTATTAACTAAGACAGGGAGGATCATAGAATCATGGAAGGGTTTAGGTTGAAGGGGACCTTAAAGATCATTTATTTCCAACTCCCCTGCCATGAGCAGGGACACCTTCCTCTAGACCAGGCTGCTCAAAGCCTCATCCAGCCTTTCTTTGAGCTGGGTTTGAGTGTTAGAAGCTCCAGTGCTGTATTCCAAAAGTGTACCATGCAATTTTAGTTGCAGGATGGGGAGAAAAACAGCAAAATAAGAGGAAGAGGTTAGGAGAGTCTTCTTTTTGAAGTAAGGGTGCAGAAATACTTGTAGTGGGCTGCACTACGGTAGAACCAAATGTGTTATTTTACCCTCTGTTTCAGACTCCTTTTATTGGTATTTTGAGAGTTGTGACCTGAATGGTCTGGGGACCTGGGAGGAGATCTGGAAGATGACACAACTGGCATAGATGAACTCCCAAGGAAGGAGTTATCAATATTTTATCAATATTGATAGATGGGTATGGAAACAAGAGTTGGTTGTAGAAGTGGACTGAAGTGACCAGCACCACTGTTATAATTGAGTGAGATGACACTTGAGGAGAGTATCTACTAAGTATTATTAGCAGAGATTACAGGCCTCTGAGAATGAGGGCAGCTTTAAACTTGATGAGTTGATCTGAGCGAGGCATTCACAGATTGGTTCTGTACAAAGACAATCATTGTACAGGCTGCTCCAATTAAATCAGACCAAGAGGACATAGAAAAAAAGTCTATTTCCTCTGGAAACCTCTTTTCCCTTCCAAATTCTGTGAATGGTGCTATTATCAATGTTTCTTTTGTGTGTTTTATAGGCTTTTTTTCTTTTTTCTTGGTTTTCTTTTTCAAATCACTATAGCTTTGATCAAATAAACTTGAGTTATAATTGCTTGTATGTTCTGCTCTATCAGTAACTGCTGGAAGCAGTATTAGGGCAGCACAGAATAGAGGCACAATAAAGTACTTGAGAAAAGCACCTTGACAGAAAAAGAGAGGCAAACCCAGAAGTCTGATGCAGCACTGAACACAAAGTAGAAGGCAAGTACTTACTGAAAAGCAGGGCTTCTTCAAATTTTAGATAAAAAAGAAAAGTTCTGGCTGAATTTCCTTTGGGAAAATTGAGTTAAAAGTTATCATTTTGGGATGTTTACCTGGAACAGAAGGATTTCCACATGCTGAAATGAGTGGGACAAACATTTTAGAAAGATGCCAGGTTACAGTCCAAGGTGATGCATTGTATAGTAGCTACTGGAGCCCGAGTGAGATGAGCAAGGAGGGTTCTGAAAATCTCTTTGGTTCATTGTGGAATTGATGATGATGATGAAAGAAGCAGCAGTGTCATTTGTGTATTGATGCTGAGCCATCTCTGTTGGGATGACTGAGAATGGAACACCCCTCCCATGAGGAAAGGCTGAGAGTTGAGTTCACCTGGAGAAAGCAAGGCTCCAGGAGGACCTTACTGCAGCCTTTTTTACAGTACTTAAAAGGGCTACAAGAGAACTGGAGAGGGACTTTGTAAAAAGCTCTTCAGTGATAGAACAATGGGTAATGGCTTTAAACTGAAAGAGGGCAAGTTTGGATTACACATTAGGAAGAAATTCTTTGCTGTGAAGATAGTGAGGCAGAGAAATTGTGGAAGTTCTGTCCCTGAAAGTGCTCAAAGCCAGGTTGGATGGGGTTCTGAGCAGCCTGGTCTAGCAGAAGGTGTCCCTGCCCATGGCAGGGGGGTTGGAACTAAATGATCTTTAAGATCTCTTCCTACCCAAACCATTCTGTGATAATGTAGGTGAATGAGTGGCATTTGAAATCAGGTAAGATTTAAGAATGAAAAGGCATGGTAAGAACAAACAGTTTTCTAGTCCTACTCCATTGAACCTATAAAAAGATTTTTGCTCTAAGAATATTTATGGAAAAGCTGAATGAATCTAGGAGTAGTAACTACCAGTGCAGGCAGAGCAGAAAGCCAGGGAAAGGTAGAAGCATAATATGATTTTTGTATATATTTCTATGATTGAGGATAATAGAGTAGAAAACCAGTATTTGTTTCTGCTTTTCAGACTCCAGCATTGCTCCCTTGAAACCCTTTGTGTCCTGCAACTTTTCCCTCTATCTGAGGAACCTAGGGGATATGCTTTCAGATTTAGTCTTTTCAACAAACTGTTTCACTGAGATGAAAGTCTGTAATTCTCATTCTGTTTATTGTCCCTTAAAAATAATTCCTTTTTCTTTGTGTCTTCAGATCTGTTGTTGTTTTCTCCTTCACTTCTTTGCAGGTTTTCCTGCCCTGTTTTGTGTTGTTTCATTTAACAAGATATAATGCTGCAGTGCTTCAGGGAAGTTGCTGATTATGGAAGAAGTCAAGATAGACTACAGAATAAATCCTGGAGATTGTTGTGTTGGTGTCAGAAAAAAATAGCTCGGCTGAAAGTAATGCCAGTATAAATGAAGAGAATGTGGGCCTACAACTCATATGATGAAAACACAAATTTTAAACCTTTGACGGTTCTTAAATGTGGCATCTATAAGAACTGTTTTATTCCAAAAAGTATTTTTATTTCATGGCCCTGAAAACCTCATTTCTCAGCAGATACTGGTGTTTCTCAGAGTGCGAATCTCTTACGGAACAATTCGAAGAAAGTATGTTTTCAGAGAATTAAGTTTTAAGTGCAGTCCCCCAGAAATCAGTATTTTCATTCTCACAGGAGAGTGTAAAGAGAGCCAGAGGTCTTGTAATAATAATTTTAAAAAGAGCTGTATTTCTGAGGAAATGAATGCTTTACAGCTTAGAACACCACACAGCTTAGGATGCAACGCTGTTTGCACAGGATTGTTTTTATGGGCATTTCCATACAAATGGAAAAAAAAGACAGAAAAATGTGAAACAAATGAGCAAAAAGCTTCCTGCAAGTGAAGATGTTGGTCTGTAATCAATAAACAGATTTTCTGAATCAATCACTGTTTGCTGAACTGCTGATAGAACTTTTAAATTTGTTAAGAGTAAAGCTTAGACCACAAAGTTTTGTCAGAATCAAAACACCTATTTGACACTTGCTTTTTGTTGTACACTGAGATAACTGCTGTACTCTGAAATGATTGCTGAAGTACTCACGTGAGTTTTGCGTTACACTAAGAACTGTTTTATCCTCTATGAGTCTATGATTTGAAACAAACAGTTATAATGTAATACTTTGTAGCTGAGATGAAGGTATGTTTTGGACTAATAAGTCACATCCTGTTCACCAGTTGAGAAACAATGTTATCCGAATTACAACAAATTATTATTATTTTCTTAAACACCTATTAAAATTAGTTGTCATCTTAGTAAAACAATGAATTTTTGCAGGCATTATCCTGAAATTTAGTATTTTGTTACTCTTGAAACAGCAGCTAACCTGCTATTCCAAGCACTGTGCCTGTACCCAGCTGTCAGCGTTAATGGGTTCTTGTCTTGACAAGCAGAGAAGGCATCAGACTTGTGTGATTTCAAGCCTGTTTAGTTTTTGGAGGGGTCAAGTTAAGCAGGTCTAGAATAAGTGATTGGGAATCTTTCAGTAGCAATTAATGTGTTTCATCAGTTTAGAATGTAAAAAAAAAAAAGTCTAATGACAGAATTATCTGACTGTTTAGAATGCACAGGATCTTTTAGGGTGGAAAAGACCTTTGGGGTCATTGATTCCAACCAATTAACCTGTCACTGCCAAGTCCACCACTAAACCATGTCCCCAGGTGCCACATCTACGCTTACTTTAAATGCTTCCAGGGCTAGTGACTCAACCAGGATGATTATAAAGTCAAGAGTTTCATATTGTACCAGTAATATCAGTTTTCATGTACTACATCCTGATTATTTCATCCATATAAGTTGAGTTGCCTCTGTTTTTAGGAAACCTGTATAAAGACTTTGTAGTTTTCCTTATACCTCAAACAGTGTGTGAAACAGTGAAATGAGGTTTACATTTATTTCTTTGAACTTTTCTGCAATCTGTATCCCTCCCTGCTGGTACAGTACTCTTTTTATCGGTATTTTTTAAAAAAGTAAACAAATCTGTTTGTGATTTTAGCCATATGTGACAGTTCACTAATAATTATTTGATACCTTTTTTATTTATCTTACTCGCAGTTATTAGTTCTGTGTTACAGCACGATGAAATTTATAGGAGAAATTTCTATGAAAAGAGGGACTATGTAATGAAAAGCACTAACTTTACATTAATGTAGAAGTTTTGATACAATGGCATATATACTTTCTACTGAAAGTTTTAGAGGAATTTGGATGTAGGATGAAGATTCTTACCATTATTGGTTGGTTATAAATGGTGTGGAGGAGAACTTTAGATAGAATTTGATAGTGTCCCCTTTTTAAATCTTTGCAGTACAAAGTGATTTATTTTTTCAGTTACTCAGGTTGCTGTCACATTGCAGTCGAACTGCATAAATAGGAGCTTCAGCTGATCCCTTGTGTGGGAGAACCAGCACAGACGGCAGAGCTGGATAGGTGTATTTGAGTTTATTCTGTGTGCAGAATATCCAGAGTTTGGTGTTGATTTGTTTGTAAACATTTTAAACCATCCTTACTCTATAAAAAAAGTGCTTTTGATAGTAGCTCCCTACAACAGCATATTGAGTAGCTTGAGAAAAATGTGCACTTGCAATAGTTGATTTCTGCTGTACCTATTTGAACTTTTTTTTTAATACTAGAGATGAGACTGGATTTTTCACTTCTTAAAGTATGGAAATTAGACTTCAAAAATGCAACAGCCTTTTATGAGGTTTTTCACTGTTCTACTTCAGACTTTTATAATGAAGTGAGCCATTGATGAATTGACTTTTTTGACAAAAAGAAGTGTTTTCTGTTTAGAAAAAATGTGTGATGACAATGTGACAGGATTGCCACTGTCAGTAAATGCTTAGGTGGTTTTGTGCCGGTTTATCTGATGGAAGGTGTTTTTAAGGTCCTACTTTACTTCTAATTATCCTGCTCTGATTTTGTTAGTAATAAATTCAATTAATGTCTTTTATTTGAGTCTGTTTTCCCCGTGACAGTATTGAGTGAGTGATCTCTCTCTGTCCTTATCTCAGCTTGTGAAGCCTTTGTTATATTTTCTCCCCCCTGTCCAGTTGTGGAGGGGAGTGATGGAGAAGCTTTGGTGGGTGCCTGGCATCCAGCCGGGGCCAACCCACTATAGAGAGTACCTGGTGGCTTTACACAGAAATGTGCACACTCTAAGGAGCTTTGGAACACAGCCATATGACTTCATCTTTGACAAGAAAAAAAGACCAGCACTAAAGCTTAGTGTGTAAATAAAGTTATATAACATTAATGGTAGTTTCATCTCATGAAGTCCCAACTACCACTTTATAGTTGTCTTTCTACTCAGAGAAATGTGGTGAACTGTGCAGAAGAGTGTGTACGTACAGTGGTATCACTGGGGCAGGTGGTAGATAGATGATAGTGCTCTCTGGGCTTTGTTCTCCAAGTTAGGCTGGAACAAAGGGTCATGTGTAGACTGAAAGGAAAAGGAAACCCTGAGATTAAAAGCTGTTGTTGCTGTGTTAGGGGTTTTTTTTTTTGTCTTCCTCTTAGAGGCAAATGTATCCATGAATTTTAAGACATAGTCCCTTAACTCACTGCAAATACGAGATACCATGGTTTGTACTGTTTATTGGGTTGCTGTCTTGAAACCTGTTTTCTTGTTTCATGATTTTTGTGGCAATTACTTCTTCTGTTGTTGTATTGGGAAATCTCTTTCTGTTATAAGTAAATATTTGCTTCTGTGGAAAGCCACAGAAAATACTGTTACCGAGAGCTTGAGTTGATAAACACTGAGGAATTAATCTGTGATTTTCTATAGTGCTGAATTTGCTCAGCAAAACTTTATTTCTAGAAATAATGTGCCAGTAGAAGAAAAGAGATTGGAATAGCTCCTCTGTTAGACACATCTAGATCTCCACGTTTAGAGTTTAAATCCAAATAATTTGCTTATTAGCTGAAGATATTTTTCTATTTATTCATTTAGATGAAAAATATTGAAGTCCTGTATGATTTCCAAAGGTTTTTATTTGTAAATTCTGTAATTACCCTTGCAGCCCCAGAATCTGTGACTGTGATAGATGTTACATGTTTCCTTTGAAACTCATTTTAGTAAATAAATGCAATTTGTGTATGAGAGAGATTTTAAGAAACTAGGACAATGGTTAGTTGCTCTTTTTTTATTCTGAGTTTTTACTACTTACAGAATTTGAGGAAAATTATGTAAGAATACAGTTAACACTAAAGAAAAAAGGGCAAATAATTTGGACATGGAATGAAATAGAAGATTTTTCTAGAAAGAATTTACTGTTCTTTGTTTTGATGACATTAACCTCTCCTTTGATAATGATACTTTCTTTGTGTTCAAGTCGAGTAGCTTTTCATAGTAGCAGATGTTCTTTCCTTCACTGCCTCACTGAAGCAAAATTTATTGTTCAGTTAATCACACTTTTCACAGAGAAAAGACTGTTCTAAGAAACACCATGTCACCTACTCGTACATTACTTGGATATAGCCTTTTTCAGCTTATATGCATTATCACTTGTGGGTAATAATTTAGTTTTGATTCACAGTTTTTTGTGTAGGGCGGGTTTTAAGCATCTAAATTCTTGAATCCTTGCAAGTGTAGTAATTCCAGGAAAAGCCTTTTTGCCTTAGAAGTCCAGATGCATGATGTGACAGTGTTGATGGAAGAATGGTGAGAACTCCATTAATACTGTGGGTTTTATCAGAATTTTTGGTAAATATGTTGAATTTGGTGTTTTAAAAAAAAAATTGAGTTAAAAATAGCTGAGGTCAAGCCTAAGCAAATCCTGGCTTTACTGGCTAAATGCTTGCTTCAATGTAGAATTAAAATCCTTTTTATCTGGCAGTTGTTGCTTTCCTCCAGTCTAAACTACAGCTGGTCACAGGGAATGGAAGGGTCTTGCCAGGTTTCCTGAAGAACACATTGCAGCTGCTGTTGGTAGTATTTGATTGCAAAGAAAGAAATCAAACAAAGTGTAGTTTGGATTTGTATTAAATGAGGCTGCTTTTGCCTTTTTAGGTCTAATTTTAATTGCAGTGCTGATAAACAAAATTACCTTGGGCATAGTATTGTAAACAGGAGAGTCTGTTTGTAGTAGTGATAACATACAACCCTAGTAGTCCTTGTCTTGCTTGTTTCTTTGTAGTTTTGTGAGTTTTTTTTCTCTCCTGTACTGTTGTGACTGTTCTTTGGAGACAATTTGTTTCAGTCATTTCTATATGCTGAGAAAAGGGACAAGAGGGAAATCAAGGCAGGGTACAACCTTAGAGTAATAGTAGTAGGAAAAAACCCAGCCAACCAAAAAGCAGCGTTGTGGCAAATCGGGGAGTAGGGAAAGCTTTAAAACGTTTGTGCAAACATACAAACATAAACCTCTTGTAACAAACATTAAGTGTTAGTCACATTTCTGTCCTTGCTTTCAGGATTGCTTTGTGGGAATTGAAAGAAATAAAAGTAAAAATGGTGTAATTGTAGAGGCTTTTCTGACGTACCTGTTCTCACACATGCACCTTTTTCTTCTGGTTAGAAATCATCAGTTTGGCAATATTTTAATACACTGACTTCTAGTAATCCAGTTTTTAAACCCTAAACAATAGAGTGGCAAAAATCTGAGGGGGACAGAATCTGAAAGAAAATGAAAGTTACTTCTTGGTAAGAATAACAAAAGGCTGTTATTTATTGAAAGCACCCTCTATTCTAGCCAGGATCATCTGCACAGTTCTCTCATGTTGGTCACAGCTACAGAAAATGTAAAAATTGGCCGCAGGGAAAGCTGAGTGTTACATTTCCTGTGGCATGTCATTTTACATCCACACTTGTACCTGTCTCTGCCGTAGCTGTGGCTGCAAACTCTGCCACTTCTGAGCAGGCAACTGTGGTTGGTGTTTTCCAGCTGTTCAGGCTCGAGGCAGTGCCAGAAATGACAGAAACAGATGTGCTGGTTCTTGGTTTCTGTTGGAATTTGTAACCTGGTGCCTTCAGTTGTGCTGAAATTCCCAGAAATTTGTCTGCTGAGCTGTGGAATGGGGTAGCAGTGGAGGGGCTGGCACACATTTGCTTCCAGCGTGTGCTGCAGAGGCGCTGCGCCATCCAGTAGGAGAGGAAATACTTAATGTTGTGATTGCTACATCTGATAAAACCTGCCAGAGCTCTATATGCAAATTGATTAATCTCTTCATATTGGATTCTTTATTGGCTTTTTGAGCTTCAGTTTATTTTCTTTGTAAGTTTATTTGTTTTTCCTATACAATTGCATGTTTGGAACAAGTTCTGTTCTGTTACTTTTCTGTGATTTCCTCCTACCTTCCCCCCTTACTTCTGGCTGTTGTTCCCAAGTCTCTAGAAGCTAACAAAATACTTTCAAACATATTTTCTGGAATAAACTCATAACCTTGTTTTTACTCGTAGAATTCCCTTTTTACACACTTTTAAAATCATGTGCTTTGCAAGTGTCATGAAGTGGATATCCAATTTAAGTCAGAAGTTACAAAGTTCTGTGAAGAATTGCTTGCATAAGATTTGCAGGATGCAAACTTCATGTTCTTTAAAGAGTGGTGGCTTCCTACCCTCAGCCCACTGAAAAATACCAGACAGATGGAGATCTGGAGCAAAATACGGGGATGTATTGTCTGTTCTCTGACACCTAGGGAAGTGGTCTTCAAACCTTCTTAATTGCACACCCCATCATTTAAAAAAAATAAAAAGTTGGTCATTCACTGCCAATAAATATATATTAATAAAATGTATACATGTGTTGCTGTATATCATGTGTGTTATAAAAAAATACAAAAATGGAAATTAAAAAGGGTTAAAGCTAAAATCTATTTTAAATTTTTTATTTTATATTTAGTAATGTTACAAATCTTATTTTTGTTACGTGTTCCAGAGGAATTTCTTGCACGTACCTCCCTTTGGATGCTCTGGGAGTCTTTTTGACAACTACTGAAGTTTTTTCTAGTTTTCTTAGCTTAGGAAGCTGCAATTTTCGGAAGGTCAGCTTTAGTGTGTTGTTGTACATTATTTACTCATTGTGGATATATGCATGTATTTAGAAGCATTTCTATTCAGTGTAAGTGGCATACACAAGAATAATTGTACTTCTTTGTAATTGTTTGTACTTCTTTATAATTGGAAGGTGTTTACTACACCAGTGATTTCCTTGCCAAAGTGAAGTAATAGTTCATAGAATCATTAGTAATCATTACTAAGATAAATATTTAAAGGAAAGACCTCAAAGTGTCTTCTGATTGAGTTATTATTGCTGTCTTTGTACACCAACTTGGTTGAAAGAAAATGTTCTTGGGGATATTTTACATTTAAGGAACTAGAAAGAAAACAGACTCAGTTTTATCAGATGCTGAATGCTAAGCAGGGTAAATTGCAAGAAAGTCTGAGCAAATTGTTTCAGGTGATTATTTTTTTGTTTTTATAGGTGTCTCTAAATGTATTGCTAGGGTTGAAATTTTTTTCTTTCGTTAGCCATTGACAGAGAAGACTCTTCTCTGGCAGTGTGGATTAGGCTTCTTTGATCATTTTAACCTACCTGTCTTACTTCTGTGTGGATCCTTATTTTTAAGTATGTGTAAAATACAGTTGTGTTTGCTTAGGTGTGGTGTCAGTGGTGTACAGTGTTGGTTTTTCTCTGGGTTAGCCTATGGATAAAATAAATTTGCTTACAGTGTAAATGTCCTGACTGATGGAAATGGGTGCAAGCAGGGTATTCCCTGTAAAGCCATCCTGACTGTAGGGTTTGTTCCCTACTCTGGACT
Source organism: Climacteris rufus (assembly GCA_013398175.1). NCBI lineage: Eukaryota > Metazoa > Chordata > Aves > Passeriformes > Climacteridae > Climacteris > Climacteris rufus. The sequence goes on from VZRZ01005482.1 coordinate 814,044, forward strand.
TGTTGATTAATGTGATATTAGAAATGTTATCTTTTGGGCTCCTTCCTTGAGGGGAGGGATTAAGGTGGGACATGATGCAGACCTGTGCACCGTGGTGACTGAGGTGTGGTTACTCTTTTTCTCTCGGTGTACAGCAGACTGGTTTTGTTTGCTGATGGGTGGTACTTCCATACTTGACGGAAAGTAATGTGATTGATGAAGTTAGAAAAAAAACCCCTATTATTAGTTCAAGTAAAAATCTTAGATAACTTTTAGGCATGTAGCTAGGGAGGGAAGTGCTGGAATAATGAAATGAACCGTTGCTACAGTGCTTTGCTATGTATGTTTCATGTATTTGAGTTTACATTCAGAGTAATGTAACTCCAGCAGACTTTCTCCTGGATGTCATAAAGTGACAGATTTCTGATTTTTAAAATGTCAAAACCATAAATCATTAGTTTGCTAAGATTGCACTAGAAAGCTATTAAAGAACATGGCAGTATTTACTGTAGATAAATGCAAATTTAAAAAGGTTCTCTGTATCGTGGTTTAAATGATTTATTTGCTTTCAATGCACATATGAATCTGATGTGTTGTAAAGATTTAGGAGATTTCATTTCCTGTATGGAGCTACAAATTTGCATGTTATTAAACGATCTCTTGGAGTCATATCTTTCTTGTATGCCTCACAGGTTAAGGTACACTGAAAAAAGTTAATTAAAACAAAAGCAGAATTTAATCCTGTTAATACAGGTACTGGAAAGATTGGAATTTCAGCTGGATTTAGCTGGATTTAGTTACAGTCTATGGTAACACCTATTGCAATACATAATACAAGTCAAACAAGGAAAACTACCATGGTTTGTAAATACACCTTTAGCCAGTGCTTGGAGCATGTTGAAATTTAGTCTTGAAATAATTTGATTTGCAAAAAGTCAGCTTGGTAGTGCTTTGTTTCCTTGGGGATTTGAAATAAAGCTCAGAGTCACGCGGCCTCCTCAGGAGCAGAAGGCCTCCATGCCCAGGGTTGTGTGTAGGACAAAAGCTGGTAGAGAATCAGCTTGGTCCTGTCTCCTGTTTCCTTACCTGAACTTTTCCAATAGCTGCAGGTTTGCTGGGTGTTACCCACTGGGTGGTGTGTGCCTGTGTGGTTCCCCGGGCCCCTGGTGCTTGTGTTTGGGGCCATGTTCTTGGCAATCCCTTTTGTATCGACTGTGCCGTCTCTTGATGGGTCAGTAAAGATTGGGAGAAGGGTAAAATTCATAATATTGGACTTGTTTATGCCTTTCATCTTTGGAATATGTTTTTGGATTTGCAATAGAGAAGCACTGTGCATGGTGGTGTCATTGAATCATGGAATAGCTTGGGTTGGAAGGGACCTTAAAGATCATCATATAACACAGAATGCTGTAGCTGTTTTGGGTTCAAGCATGGTGTTTGTAATTTGGACTGCTTGTACTCAGATCACTTTTGAATGGACACCAAACTGCTAATATAAATGTAGAAATTTTTTAATGTTTTTGTGTGTAGGATAAAGTTTTACTTTGATAATAATTTCACTTAAGACTGGAGTTGTTTCCTTTATAAGATACTGAATTTCAATTTTTGGTATGTACTTTAAAAAATAGATTTAATAGCTCTTTCTAAAGTAGAATAAAACCAAAAAGTATAAAATTTGAAATTCATAGTGCTGTTTCCTCAGACCCCATGTTTAAAAACATTTTGTAGAGCTAATTCTTCCTTGCATTGCTCTGTTTTCACTGGGGCTTCAACTACACGTTACAAACTGAACTAATTGTGTTAGTGAACCAATTTGACATAAAAACACTTGCAAGCAGAGTGAAAATACTAGATTATTATCTAAGGTAAATAAAACATCCTTGATTACAGCATAATTTTATTTTAAAGTTGTATATTTCCCCACACACCCCATTCTGTTGGGAAGGAGAAACCCATAGGTAAATGTAATCAGGAGAAGGATTCTTCAGATGTATTCTACCTGCATCGTCAAGAATTTTGCTGTTTTGCATTTGTTATTCCTGCTAAGAGAGTAGTTTTCATGTATGCATAGCTCAGTGCATTTTTAAAGAAAAATTTTAATGAACTGGTTTATGTCTCAGATTAACTGGGTAGGAGATATTTGCCAGGCTCTTGTGAGTGAATTGAGTACATTGTGTGCCTTCTGAAGTTAGCTTTTGTGAAGCTGAAGGAACTGGTTTTATATAAGCCAATACTTAAATGTAAATACTTAGGTGTACTTTGAAATTTTATCCCGTCTTATTTCCTGAGATACAGCTTTCTTTTCTTCGTTGTGACAAAGCATGTGATGTAAGCTGCTGGTGTAAAGGTGTGCTGGGGTGGAAGAGAATGATACTGTGCTGAGGCACTGTGTTAAAAATGTGTGATTCTCGGCTGATGGCTTCAAGTACAACATTAGGTGGCAGCAGTAGACTCTTAACACCTTGTGAGTGCTTGTTCAATTTACTTTTAGGCAGTTTTTCAAACGAGAGACAGACTTGAAGAAATTTTCTTTTAATGCAAAACATTTATATTACATCCCTTTGAAGAAAAGCCATAGAGATGGGTTTTTTTTCCCCTGAATTATCCAGGTTTGATGATCGCTAACAGCAGTGTTAAACAGAATCCCATAGAAGCATCCAGGTTAAAATGGGTGCAATGTCGTGCAATGCCACTGCTGGTTGAAAATGGACTTTTCATTTGCCAGGTAAATGAAGCTGTAGGCTTTTTTATGAACTTTGCAATAGGAGAGAAAGCAGCTGATTAAGAATAATTTTTTTTTCTTCTTTTCTTACCATCCTGTTTCTCTTAGATTAGCACTATTATCTTGATTTTTGTGGTGTAACTGGTGGTTAGTGTTGGTTGGGGGAAATTGGTGGCTTCAGCCTGAGGTATCAGCAGGAAAAGTTTATGATTTTCTGCTGAAAAATACCTGTTTGCTCTTTGATGTTTGTTTGTTTGTTTGTTGTTTTGTTTGTGGGGGTTTTTTTTTGGTTGTTTTTGGTTTTGTTTGAAAAAGGGAGAAAACGAGCCTGGAGTTGGAGCAAGATTCAACTTGCTTACGGGTGCTTATGGAAGAGACTGGAGTAGGATCTTTCCTTCTGTGAAAGTGTCATTGGTCACTTGCACATCCATGGTCTCACTTCAGATTTTGGGCTAAGGTAGCAAATGACTTTAAATCATCTGTGTCTTGCTGGAAGGTTATGACCTCACTTTTCCTTAGTGGGTCTTCCCACAGCTTTTTGTGCTTTCTCTAGATTTTCTACTGCCTTATGGTCGATGCAGTAGCAATATAATGCAGAAAAAAGGTTGACAACCAGGCTTTTTCTGCCCTTTTTTTGCCTCCCTATGAACTCCTCTGGGCCTGAGCCCTGTTTGTCATTCCTTTACTGAGGTGACATTGATGCTAATGTCACTAGGTGATGTACTTACCCAAACTATCAACAGGCTTTCCTGCCAAATCTTCTTAGGACTCAGATTTTAATGTGTTCTCATGTCCAAGTGTTGTGTTAGTGATAGAAGAGACTGCATGGAAGAGTGGGGGGTGAGAGGCAGAGAAGGGATTGCTGCAAATTAGGTACTCTCTTTTTGTCTGAGTTACTCTCTTTCCCAGTGTTTTTCCTCTTCTGTTTTGTAGAAGCCTTTCCAAATCACAACGATCTTTTTTTTATGCCTGGATGTGTATCATGGCACTGACTTTTCCTGTTCATTGTGTGCCCTCAGGGATTTGACCAGCTTGGGATCACCTGTGGTCCTGTGAGACTCTTACCTTAAAGAGATTTTTAGTTCTTACACTTCCCATATCTTTGGCATTTATTTTTGATGATCAGTAAATTTCAATCAATTAAATTCAGTGAGTTTCTGAATAAGTGAAATATATTTCTGAATAAGTGAAAGGGGATGGAGTCAAGGAGATGGTTTCTTTCTTATGTGGAAGATAAAAATAAACGTAGGCAAAGAATACTGTATATGCACAGTTTTGCAGGTTCTTATTAAGCATAAACTTTTAAAATTTTCACTGAGATTGAACCAGCCTATTTGACTGATTTTTTTTTTTTTTCTTCATTATTCCTTGTTTTGGTCATACTAAAGAAACAATTCAGAGATTACAAAATCATCATCTTGAGGAGAAGGGAGGTTGTAGTTTGGTTAATAGTCCTTCATCCTGGCTTTGGGGATCAAAACAAGTGCTTGATGTGTGGGCTGTCTAATAACCAGAAGGATAAGGAGACTCTGTAGAAATGAAGTCTTTTTGGGGGTTTGAAGTAAAAATGTCAAGATCCAGCCCAGTAATTCTCTTAAGTATAGCAAATTTGGCTTTTCCAGGAGAAATGCTGATTTTGGACTTGATTTCTTTTTTTTTGTGTTATAGGTCATTGAAATACTTTTTCCCATGTTTTCCTACATGCTTTAGAAATATTTTATGTCTGTTAGAGGGAGAAATAACTTAAATTATATTAATAATCTAGATCAACACTTTCAGGAAAATTGAGCTTGTCTGTTTATTCTGAGCTGTTTTCTGCATGCAGTAGTTTGGTAGCTGCTCACCCAAACAGTGAACCATCTCCTTCCTATCTCTTTATTGCAAAGAGAGGTTAAGTGTGTTTGTTGGCTTTTTAGTTTTATTTGGAAGGGTTGTAGTGCGATTTTATACTTAAAATTAGTGTTCCTATGTTGACTTCTCATTAGTTTGATTCTCTATGGAGAGGGGAAAAGTCTCATTCTCTACTTGTATAGTCAAAAATTGCTGTATTTTCTGTGTTCTCAATCAGCTAAATGTAGAAACATTTTAGTGAGAAGCTTGAGCTATTGATTTAGTTATATGTATTTTTGAAGGTTAATGTAACTGGCAAAATCTAAAATTTGTGAGGTTCTATTTGAATACTGCCCTTTAAAACCATTCCTGTAAGCCTATACTTAATTCTACATGCTGAAGAAGGAAAACGTTATGCCACCCTGTAGGTTGCTATAAAGATTGTTTATGCAGCTCAGCACAGGACTTAAAATACGTTGAATTGGAGAATTTTGAAAAATGTATTGTGTGTCACAGGAGACCAAATCATGCTAAAGTGCACAGAAAGACTATACATCAGTTCAAAGGCTACATTATTCAAAAAAATACAACCATAAAAAAGGTAATAAGATTACATTCTCACACTTCATGGCTAGTAAGGTGCATTAAGCTGCTCAGATATTCATAACTTACTGTGACATTTGGGAAGATTACATTTTGCTGTGCACAGCCATTACTGCAGCTCAGATAATAACTAGCCAATGCATGGACCTGGATTATGATCCCTGTCATCGGAAACAAATTTGTGTTTTGAAGGTTGATCAGTTTCAAATCACCATTAGAAAGGGTTAATATGACATAGTGTGGGGTGTGTGTGTGCCTGTGTGTATCTAATGGGTGTGCATACATATTGTACATCAGCTGCACTCTGCCTTGGGTATTCTGCTTTCCCTGGCAATTTTTTTTGTACTCACTTCCCTTACAGGAAGTGTTAAAATGGTAATTATTTTATACCATGGCATATTATTCCTAGAAGGCGCTTGCTGAAATGCTTATGTTTGCAGATTAGATTGGAAACCTAATTTGACAGCTTCCTGGATGGGTGGGTTCTGATAATAGTGTATGTAGCCAAAAATGAAAGATTGGTGGTGTAGACTATAGGGTGAAGGTAAGGTCACCTCCAGTTGCTGTATATGGTTTTGGTGTGATAATTGATGGTTGGCTGATAGTTAAAACCAAATGCATAAAGAGTTGAATTTCTTGTTAAGAATTAGCAGGTGGTTTGTGGCTAGAATTTAACCTTCAGCTGTTCTGTCTCTACACAGAATGCAGTGTTTTCTTTGTTTCTTACCTTGATGTTAAGAAGAAGAGCAGCTTCTTGAGGAATACCTCAGTTTTGTAGAGGATAAATTCATTGTGAAATGTAGTGTAACACTGATGATGTATTTTATGTTTTCAAATGCTCTGTTGAGGTTTTTTTTTAAGAGGGTGGTGTATTTTTTTCTTTGCATTTGTTTTGAGAAAATTCTGTGTTAATTCATTCTGTCCAGCATCCCCCTTGAATTCTACCCTACAGAGCTTTCTTGAGGTAGGCCTCTGCTCCATCTTTTGGAACGGGAAAACTAAGGCTTGGAGAATAGTAATGTTTTGATAGATTTGTTTGAGTTGACAGCATGAGTTGATATAGAGAAGCTGGGAATATAATTCAAGTCTCCCCATACAGTTTCTACAGTTTCCCTAGATATTATGGAAGCATCTCACAGTAAATTGCATAATTATTTTTCATGACCAAGAGGGGAGAAAATGGAAAAGTGTAAATTACTGTTTAGAAATTGTTGCCATGAGACATTGTCTATTCTGTCATAAAAGCAGTAACTTTCTCTGCTTCTTGTGTTTGGCATTACTGATTTATGCCCAGAAGTCCGAAGATTGCTTCTTCAAAGTGACAAGATTTAGACACTTGAGGAAAATGTATGGTAATTTCAGTGGTTAATGAAGAGCATATATTCTGTTCCATAGGGTAAGTTGGTCTTAGATCCTGACTAGCTGAGAGAAGCTGTTGGAGCTAATATGGAAGCAAGTTAGTATGTGCATTTTGGGGCAGTTTTGACAGGGTGTGACTTCAGGAAGTAACAGTATTGAAGCTGTTAATGATCAAAGCCTGTGAAAGGAATACCACATAGGACAGAAATTGTTATGCAAACTTGTGGAAGTGAGAACAAGCTGAAATACTTCTGATCATGAGTCCATTTTAATAATTAGAGTCAATGCTATCTGAATTCCCGTTTGTATGCTGGTGTATAATGGGTATTTTGGTAAGCATGACACATTTTTAAGGTTAATACAGTTCTAAAGTCCAAGAGAACTTCAAAAAGTGAAGGAAGGGAATTGGGGTAAAATAATTGTGTTAGTACAATCCACATCTTGCCTTCAATTGGGATTTTTGTTTTATGAGTACACAAGTGAGAATGGAGCAAGTTATTTCTTTCCACCTCCTCTGGACAGGCATATGTGGTTAGTTACTCAGTGTATGTTCAAACAAAACGTGCCTCTAGGATACCTGAAATATTACAGGATTTAAGTGTCGTAGCCAAATCGCAGTCAAAAGGCTTGGAACGGTGCTGCTGTTCCACATTCCTGCAAACACAGCAAGCCTTGGCTTCCTCTGAGTGCCTGGGGGTGCTCATGAACCTGCCAGTTAATTCTTAACCAGCTTTAGTCAGCGTCTCAGGACTGTCCCTTGTGTTCATAAGTGGCAATGTTTCTGATGTGCATCAGCTCCTTTGGGCTGGAATTGCCCTCTTAATTGAGGAGTGGTAAGCAAATGGGAAGGAAAGCTTTTAGGGCTGCTCAAGGCCATTTAAGGTATCTTGACTGCTTTGGTGTGCTCACCTCTTTTAGAGCACTCACTTGGTTTCTACTCTTTGAGCTCAGCTCAGCACCCAAATTTGTATCTTAAACTACCCACATGTTTTTCTGCAGCAATTGTCTGGTAGTAGGTGCCACCTTCAGAGCACCTTCGTTACTCAACAGAGCTTGAAACAGAAGAAAAATGAGATGATACATTGGTATTGGCCTCATCATGGTTTTTTAGCTTACATCTTTGATATTTTTCTTCTCAAAAAAGAAGAAACTTAAGCGTGGAATAGCACTTTGTTACAGATACAGTTGTCTTAAGCTTTTTTAAAAAAATATTTTTCTCTGAAAGCTCGTCGGTGGCCAATTTGACTTGGAAATGAACTTCATCATCCAAGAAGGAGAGGGCATCACCTGCATGGTGGACTTACTGGATAAGTGTGACATCACCTGCCAGGCTGAGGTTTGGAGCATGTTTACAGCAATCCTGAAGAAAAGTATACGGAATCTCCAGGCCTGCACAGAAGTGGGGCTGGTGGAACAAGTGCTCAAGAGGATCGATAGAGCTGACAACATGATTGCAGGTACAGCTGCTCCCAGTGTGTGACCCAAACTGTGTTTTTCTACAGAAAATCTCATGCACATATTTATTAAATAAATGATAAAAATGTGATGCTGCATTTTATTAAGCAATTGCACTGCTGTTCTATTTCCTTTTCAGATCTCTTGGTGGACATGCTGGGTGTGTTGGCCAGCTATAACCTGACAGTTCGGGAGCTAAAGTTATTCTTCAGCAAGCTTCAAGGAGAAAAAGGGAGATGGGTAAAAGAAAACAGAAACATGAAACTGTTTTTATGGTGTTGCTTTTGTTTTTCCTAATGCTCATAAGTTAAGACTGGTTTTATGATAAATTTTGAATGTAGCAAAAAAGTACAGGAAACTTTCTTGTAAAGAAATTTTGTAAAGAATTGTTTTACCTGCAAGCAGTTAAAATACAGAGAGTAGAATAGTGTTGAAATTAAATTTCTTCCTGGATCTATGGACTGGATTGGTCTTTTTGAACATTTGGAAATAATGTGGTGACTCTAAGTGTTTTTATACACGTGATTTTTTTTTTTTTTTGTAATTCCAGAAGGAAAAAGGCTTTAAAACAATTTTAAGTCACAAGAGAGAAATAAATAAAAAATGCCTACGTAGACAGTTCCGTCTTCTCTTATTTTCCCATTGTTGTACTTTACCTGAAGATTAAAAAATTTATCTGGTTAGGGTAGTGAGAATTTTTGGCAGAAATTGAAGTGAAGTAAGTAAGTCCTGATGCAAAATTGTATCATTTTTCTCTTGCTCCTGTGTGGGATGGAAAGCAACAAGAGGGACCCGCTTATGATTGAGAGCCCCCTTCCCTAAAGTAAAACATGTGTTGCAGAGAGACCACCTGATGAAGTTTTCTGTAACACACTATTGTTGTTTTGCTGGACTTGGGAATTACTTCAACAATTATTTTACGTGCTTGGAATTTTAATTCAGCTCCTGTTATTTCTAAATACTCTGCCTAGTGTAGAGAAAAAGTAGCACAGTGTCTCTGTTGACATAAAATAATTTTTAAAAAGAGTATTCAATGTAAAAGTAAGTATGCATACATAATACAGCAGATTTTAAAAGGCCTTTTGAAATAAATAACTTTGGAGATCTTAACCTACTTAAATAAAAATACTCCAAACTTCATAATGGTTTAAACTCTATAATTGAACATACAGAGTATGTTTAACTATAGGAGAATTAAAGTTGTCTCTGTAACATTAAGTTTTTCATTTCCTGTCTCCCTGCTATTTGCATTTCATTTCCTTTCCTTATTACAGACCAAAAACAGAGGAAAGCAAGAGAAAAATGCCACAGTTCATTTGCTAAGGAGTTGTACAACTCCATAAATCTTAAAATCAGCAGAACTGTAAAGATACCAAATATTTTGCTACAACAAAAATTACCCAGTCAAATTCTGTAGTACTGCAGACATCTAAGCAGTTCTCACCATTTCCTCCTTAGTTTTAATTCAGATTCTTGAAGCACTGCTTAGCTGACTGCACTTTTGGTACATCTGAAATACTTGTAATGGATCAATGCCCAGTTTCCAGAGGGTAACTGTTTACAACAGGGGGAAAAGGGCACTTTCAGAAAAATATCAGGATTATAAAATTGTAGTTTAAAAATAAATTTGCCAGAAAGATACGGTGTGGTGAAAGACAACACACATAATTGTCCCACCACCATGATCAGTATTTGCTGTTCTTCTGTTGTTGAGAGCTCATACACTTGATTTGAAGTTTATAGCTGCATAGTGTTGCAATGAAATCAATGCAGGATATGGATCATGAGGGAATATTAAGTATTCACACTGACGACTCAGTTTAGGTGCTCCAAACTGCCCTTGAGAATTGAATCTTTCTCCATGGACTGACATGAAAGTATAAAGCAAGTCAGTCTAATCTAACATATGACTGTAGTCCTGATGAAAGCAATCCTTCTGCTGATCCTCCCACTTATTTTGGCTAGGTATTCCTCATCTCCCTTGTGCTGGCACAGGTTTTACTCAGCCCTAGACCAGAACAGCTGTAAATAAAAATTTGTTTGCATTTGGTTTCCCTAAATTAATTTTCATCTGAATCAGTTCATTTTCTTTAGCTTACTACAGAATCATAGACAGCTGATGGTAGGGAACAGATAGAGGGAGGAACCAACATTCAGGGTCAGTTTAGTTCATGCTGTGTGAAAGTGGCTCTGGCCTTCAAGTCCTAAGTTAAGATACCTACTAAATTTTATTTCAGTGCACCTACTGCATTTTGTGTGAAGGTATTCATGACTCTGTTACTGTTTATTGGAAGTGCTGAGTGTCTTAGGAGAGTGCCATTCAACCATGTGTAAAATTTCAAAATGTGTCAAAATTTGCTTTCTGTGTATATATCCTTTTCTTTCTTATAGGTTTGGTTTATTTATTTACAAGTGTAATAATTCTCTTTGTCAGCCACCACATGCTGGGAAGTTACTGTCTGTGTTAAAGCACATGCCTCAGAAGTATGGACCTGATGCCTTCTTCAACTTTCCAGGAAAAAGTGCTGCAGTATGTAGATATTTTAAGTTTCACGGGTTTTGTTCATTGTTCTATTAAGGCCCTTGGTTATTTTCATTCCTGGTGTTCTTTGTCTCATCTGTCTTTGTCATGGAGTTTTAACCAATTTTTTTTCTCTGCCTGACACCTACACGATCATGTTTATAATAGATGTGCAATATCACTATAGAAGGATAAATACTACTACATAAAGAAAGGATATAAATGAGGCTGCTTTTTTTTTTTTTATATTTTGGGGTTTTTTCAGACTGGTTCAGTTAAATCTTGTTGCAAGGAGAATATACCTGCTTCCACTCTAGATGCTTATAAGAAATCTTTGAGAAAGCATTGGTCCCAGGCATTTATAGGCTGAATAATACTGAAAAGGATTAAATTTAGAAATGATTAGTCATTTTGTAGTTGTTAGGTGTGACTAATTTCAGAGTTCTGTGTGTTCACTTGAAAAAGATTTTGAAACTAAATAGGCAGTTGGAAAACCCTGTGCAGAATCTTCTGTAGGAATTCGACTATGTCAACACTTTTGCTTCTACAATTGTAGGATGAAAAATTATGTTCAAAATTTCATGCTTAATTCAGAATAAGATTTGAATAAGATTTATCAGATGACTCTTTCCAGTTTTCTTCACGTAAACCCATTAGCCTTCTGCCTTGGTGGCTGAGATTGAATTTCACCAACTTGATGACATAATGAATTATTTTTATGAATGAAAATTTTTGAGTCTGAAAAACGCAGACTACTAGAAAAATGCTTCTGCAGTTTTATCACGTGCAACAGAGCTTGGCAATAGACAGACATGTTTTTGTTCATTTTGGTTATTCATGTACTGGTTTTGTATTTAACTTCTGTTAATTATGTTGAATGCTTGACACATGTGATGTTGGAGTGCCTTAGTAACCTTAATGTGGATGTTTTTATACATTTTTAAATTTAGAAGTCTAAGAAATGGAGTATTTACTATAATTACTCCAAGATCCATTGAGAGTCAAGTGATAGTGCTACCAGTTCCCAAAAGTTGAGTGCAAAGACATGCAGACTGATTAGTTAGCTGGTATAGAGAAGGATTTATAGCATTTTGTTTGGACTGGGATGGAATGGAGCATGGGAACATAATAATGAGGTGGGCAACCCTTGAGTTCTTTGATTTTTTTTTTTAAATTTTTATTCCCTGGTATTGATCATCTGGACAGCATCTTTGATCAGAGGTTATGTTAATCTTAACTGAAGTGTGTATTGCAAGTCTGTGCAGCAAACCAGTGGCAAGTTAATAGTAATGTTAAAAAAACCCCAAACAAACAAAAAACTCCAAACAATAAAACCCAGCTGTTTGAAAAAAAGGGTTCTGCCACACAGTTTGTAACTCAAGGACTTTTGAGCTAAGAAACACAATGTTTGAGATGAAGATTGTGCCTGGTGGGGATTGTATTATGTTTCTTTTAAGGAAGTTTATAATTCTGTCTTATTTTCTCTGGAAGCCTACATAGACAAGAGTTTCAAGAGACAAAAATAATCTTTTAAGTGAAATGTGGCCAGCTTTCCTTTCATGATCATTTATTTTCCTGAATACCAACACTTTGTGAAAATAAATTTGATTATTCTGTCTAGTTGCCACAAAACCAAACCATTTTGAATTTGCTTTTTTAAAAGTTGTTATACTGTAAGGGTTCCACTAAAGCATTTAAGTTTTCAAGTGCAGGTTACTATTAATAATCTTTTTTGAGATACAAAGGTCAGATTTTAAATATTTAGGTAAATTAAACATTGTAACAATCGAGTACGAAGAGAACAGAAGTTAGGCCAGAGTTTTTTCTTTAGTAAAGAGAAACTGTACACATTTGCAGTTTGTCTCTGTTTATCAGTATATATTTGTAGAGTGTATCTTAAGCTGTATACTTTCACTATTGTGTTGATCTTTCTACATGAATAACTTTTTGCTTTCTTTAGGCTATTGCCTTACCTCCTATAGCCAAGTGGCCGTACCAGAATGGATTTACTTTCCACACTTGGCTGAGAATGGATCCTGTAAATAATATTAATGTGGATAAGGATAAGCCTTACTTATACTGGTGAGTATTATGTAAAACTGATATTGCTGATGTTCGGTTTTTATTAATTGTTCAATGATTTCTGCATCCATCTGTGTCTGTGCTGATTTTCTTCTGATTTGTCAGTTTTCGAACAAACAAAGGACTTGGTTATTCTGCTCACTTTGTTGGAGGCTGCTTGATTGTAACATCCATAAAATCAAAGGGAAAAGGTTTCCAGCACTGTGTAAAATTTGATTTCAAGCCACAAAAGGTGAGTAAAAATAATAAAATCTTTCAAACAGGTTTCAGGAATCTAAAATTGTAGCCTGGGAGTCTGTGTTGTAGCTATTAATTTGAATTGTCTTTCTGTAGAAAAGCAGTTACACTGGAATGGGCAAAACAAATTTGTGTTCTGAATTCTTATTTCTTTTTAATTTTACAAGTAAAATATGAGTTGATTTTATTACTGGTGTTCAAGGCTGGCTTGCTTATTAAGTAGTGTTATGTGATGTTGAATGTTCCCTTTTTCAGTTAGATGTTTTGCTAATGCTTCTGGAACAACTGTTGTAAACATTTTGTGGGAGAACAGGCCTCATCAGGAATTCCTTATCAGTAATCCCTTGCTGTAAATATGGATACTGTTTGTGATAATTTGACATGCACAGCCTTTGATCTGGAGCCTTCCTTGCTCTTTGGAAAGACATTTGCAGTAGTCCATCTTGCGAAGAGTAACCCCGTTTAGAACTTTTTTATTCAGTGGTTTCAGTGTAAATTTGGCTCAGCATTGTCATAAAGATTTTTTTGAGTTATATGCCATAATCAGTCTGAATTTAATTCACAAACATTTGAATTTGTTCTCTCACGCCCCACTTGAATGCTTAAACTACTTTCAGTGCCTGTAGAATTTTATCAATTGTTTATTTATCATGTAGTGGTACATGGTCACCATAGTGCACATCTACAACCGCTGGAAGAACAGTGAACTCCGGTGTTACGTGAATGGGGAGCTGGCATCTTATGGAGAAATCACATGGTTTGTCAACACCAGTGATGTGAGTAATCCCTGTACACTGATGTCTGTGCTTGATCATCTTGATGGATTATGCAGATTTTCTTTGCTGTTTCATAAACCTCCCCCCTTTTATGCATTTTTACAAAATATTGAATTAAAAATAGTGAGTTTTTGGTAGAGGACTAAGTTGGGCTTTTATACATCTCAGAACTTAATATTTCTTTCTGCTGAGACCCTCAAATAGCTATTTATGTAAAAATATGCCCTGATAAAATGCATATTTTTTACATAATTTGCTTGTCTAGCATAGATTAAACTGTGTTACTGGGTTCTGTTTTCTGTTTTCAGACATTTGACAAGTGTTTCCTGGGTTCTTCAGAAACAGCAGATGCCAATCGAGTGTTTTGTGGGCAAATGACATCTGTTTACCTTTTTAGTGAGGCTCTCAATGCTGCTCAGATCTTTGCCATTTATCAGCTTGGTCTGGGATATAAGGTACCTTAGAATTGGCTTTCCAATGTTTAATTCTGCTAAGACTCTTTATGGTAGGTGTTAAGAATTCTGTAAGCCTGTATATGGTCTCACAAGCTACAAGTAAGCACTAAATCATTTTTTAAAAATTTATTACAAAACAAAAATGATGGTGTTCCTGTTTGCTTAAAATTCCTGTGTTGGTGGTTGGGAGAAAGAGAAACACCACTGTTATGTCTGACTACGTTCAATTTTTTACTGAGGCTGAAAACTTTAGATCGAGTATGATGTATTTGTTTTAGAAATGTAGCTTTATAGTTGCTTGTGCTAGTCAGGTTTTTTCAATGTGTGAAGTTAAGTGCTGAGGATTAGTATTGTTGCCATGATTTATTATTTGTTTTGTCATAGCCTGAGGGGCACTAATTGAAGGCTGTTATTCCCCAGCAGCTGTACAAACATACGCTAAAAAAGATGGTTCCTTTTCTCTCTGCTCCTCAGTTATTCGTTCCTTCTGAGTGAACACTGCTGACAGTCCTGCTGTTTCCAAGCTAATGTGGTTCTTTTGCATTACCCACCATCTTGGCAATGACACTCTTCAGGGGGTCAAAAAAAATCCTCTCATTTTAATTCTGTAAAATTGACTTTGAGTCTTATGAGTCTTTGAATCTTTGGTTCTTATGAGAACCTTTCTTTATGAATTACTGCTTGATTAAAGAAGCAATGTTTCAGTCATTTTTTGCATTAGTTGTTCTGAACTGTATCTTCAATGTGCATAATCTAATTTTTTCTTCTTTCCTTCCTGAACCCTGCTCCCCAATCCAGGGAACGTTCAAGTTCAAGGCAGAAAGCGATCTCTTCCTCGATGAACATCACAAATTGTTGCTATATGATGGCAAACTATCCAGTGCTATTGCTTTTATGTACAATCCAAGGGCTACAGATGCACAGCTGTGTCTAGAGTCATCCCCTAAGGATAACCCTTCTATTTTTGTTCATTCACCGCATGCCCTCATGCTGCAGGTAAATCAACATTTTTATGAATTTAGAGGATATGAATGATTCCTCTTTGAAAACCTAAAATCAAGTTTTATAAGGATTTGGGTAAGATATGGAATTGCTTGTAGGTTGGTTTTTTTTGGGTTGGCTCTGCCCTTGTTTCTTGAACTAAAATGCGTGGACAAGAATCCTAAAGAAGTTTATTCTATGAATAAATACAAAGGCTGTGTTAGCTTTTTAAAAAAAATTCTTCTTTCTCACTTATGGCATGTTTGCTCCCCTACAGATTTTACCTATCTCCCATCCTTTGCCCTGTTGATATGAAATCCTTTTCTTCCCTGTGCTTTATATGCCATCTCTTGTATAACCACCTGAGGATGTACACTGTAGATCTGTATCTAAAAGTATCTGTATCTAAAGCAGTAGCTCAGGCATACTGGGCATTTAGCATGACTGTGGCAGCCAGTTTGTTCTTCCTGCTGTTTCTGTTTATTTGGAATAATATAGTTTTTATATTGAAGAAATGAAACTATGTTTAACGAGCTTTTTATCAGTTTCTGAGGTTTCAATATTTCTTGTTTCTTCTTTGTCAGGATGTGAAAGCAGTCTTAACACACTCTATCCAAAGTGCCCTGCACTCCATTGGAGGAGTGCAGGTGCTTTTCCCTCTCTTTGCACAGTTGGACTATAGGCAATATTCCTCAGACCACATTGACACAACTGTTTGGTGAGTGCATGTACTTACGGTGTCCTGGTCTTTGTTCCTTTGAAGTAAAGGAAATCTCCTGTTACTTTATTAAATGGCAGAGTAGTTTGCATTGTCTTGTGCAACAACAAATTGTGTCTAACAACAAAAACGTGGCCTTGTTACAGGCAGGACCTCAAAGTGATGTGCTTTTTTTCACCAAATGTTCTGTGAAAGCTCACAGAGAATCAAAATGTACCGTATTTTGTAACTGATAACTTTTTTGAGTAGAATTACAGATGATTCCCTTGAGCTTATTCCTGTCATGGAGAAAATTCACTGGGCAAGACAGTCCAGAAAGTATTAATTTTTCAGCTACATGAAGTAATTCCTTGGAATTTTTCTTGGGTTTTTTTAACCTTCAGATTTTTTGGAACATCCTGAGTATTGCTGCTAGGTTTTTCTCTGGTTTGAGTTCTGTTTCAACTCCATCCAACTTCTGAACATCCAGGCACAGAACCTGGTGGAGCTCCTAAGTTAAAGACTAGAACAACAGCAAAGGGATTGCTTTTTAGAATTCAGATGTAATTTGCTCTGTTTCATTGCATTTGTAGTTTCATGACTGTTTAAGGATGATCTGTGTCCATATTGTTGCTAAGAAGGGATGGTCACAATGTTCCTTCAGTCCATTTGTTCATGCCTGGGAGTTTCTTGAGCTGGCTCACACTTGGGCATCTATATCATAAGTCAGGGCTTTGATTCAGCTGCAAATTGGCCCAGCAATACAGGGATTTTCAGCTAACTGAGGTCTTGATCCATAGGCACTAGTGCCATGACAGGAATATTCCTTCTGGCAGCAGCACAATAGGAAAGCTGTGTCTAGAAAGGTATTTGCTCCTCTGATAGCATAGGAAGCAGAATGGCAATTGCTACTGATCTTGCAGAAGCTTGTAAATGAAATAAGAAGCAGAGAGAAGTACAAGCTTAACTGTTGCCTTTCTTGCAAGAATTCAGAAGGAATTTCTTTTCAGAAGAATTTTGCTTTTGCATGGTTAGCTCAGAATCCAGAATTTCAAGTTAAAAAAGCATTAATTAAAAGTGAGAAATTTTTTGAAGCAAGCATTTAAAATGTAGTCTTGCTTTTTGTTTTAAAAGTTCTGATTTGAGTATTTACATAACATATTAAATGTATCTCTGGTCTGTGTGATGGAAGTAATAATTTGGAAATACTTTCTCTTGTTGTAACCCTTAAAAACAATTTTGTTGATTAAACCATGTTTTCCAGTTCTACTTTACTGGCATTCATCATGGAGTTGTTGAAGAACTCTATTGCTATGCAAGACCAGATGCTTTCCTGTAAAGGCTTCCTTGTGATAGGATATAGCCTAGAAAAGGTAAAGCAAATCTTTCTTGGTATTTTACATTAATATTGAATTTTTTTGAGATAAATAGTTTTCCTAGACTATAGCTGGGCTCTCCTCAAGCATTTGTTCTTTTGCAGTCTTCCAAAGCCCACGTTACCCGAGCTGTACTAGAACTTTGCCTTGCCTTCTCGAAATACCTGAGCAACTTACACAATGGGGTGCCCTTGCTGAAGCAGCTGTGTGATCATGTTCTCCTGAATCCTGCAATATGGATTCATATCCCAGCACAGGTAAAATTGCTTATTCTTAGGAATTAGGTATCTTATAGTGTATTGATTTGGGAGTGTTGAAACTAAGCCTGGGCTCTGAAGAGTTATAGGTTCTGGCTCTGTGACAGAAATCACAGAGGAATTGTTTTCAGGCTCTGCTTTGCTGCGTATAGTTGTCAAGTTTTGGACATTGCCATGGTTTTCAGGGCAGTTGGAAACCTGCAGTGTTCTGCAGAATAGAGTTGTGACTTCTGACCCAGACTGAGAAGGAATTTTGGATTGGTTAGTTGGCAAAAATTCAGCAATTTTGTAAGAGGAAATTATCCTGGGTGTCAGATTTGAAGTCTTAATAAAAATTGACAGCAAGTATTTTTGTTTTGGTGAATCTCTGTTCTCTGAGAGTGAACAACTTTGATCGAAACTTGCCGGTTCAAACCTTCTTGTCAGCAGTGTACAGTTTTAGAAATACAATGAAATTTTTCCTCAGTTTGCAGAGATTTGGAGACGAAGAGAAAATCTATTTCTTTAAGACATTTAGATAGATGAAAGTCAAGAATTCAGTTGTCTGGTGTGCTGCAATTCAGGGGTGATGATTTTTGTTTTCCTGACTGGGTGTTGCAGGTTCAGCTGACCCTGTACACGTACCTGTCTACCGAGTTCATTGCCACTGTGAACATCTACGGAGCGATCCGGCGGGTCGGGACGGTTCTGTTGGTCATGCACACCCTCAAGTATTATTACTGGGTGGTGAACCCCCAGGATCGCAGTGGGATAACTCCCAAGGGCACAGGTATCTACATACTTATTAATTTTTGCTCTCAGAATCTAATGTGTGTTTTTAGAAAGTTTTATATACCTTGTTTAAAATAGAACCATAAGTGTTTCAGAAATAATTACCCTGTGATGGGATGGGTTCCTTGTAACGGTGTGAGCAGTGTGCTTTTGTCCTTGAAAGCTTTTTTTCACAACCTAGAGGAAAGTTTCTTTACAAGTCATATCCTCTGCCATCAAACACCTATGTGAACTAATGCTAGACACTAGAAGTGGTCAGAGAAATGGTAAGGTGTTCTGATTGTAGAGCTGTGCCTGGGACTGTGGTCTCTGTCTGTAATGAAAGGCTCTGGAGTTTAAGAGCTAGAAGCAGGTGATGGGAGAGAACTGAATATACCAGGAGTGAGTGCTCCCTAGATGTGTCTGACCTCTGCCACCAGCTTCTCCGAGTGACCAGCCCTTCCTCTTAGAGGGTTGTAAAGGTTGTTTTGTAGCAGTGTGCATCCTTTAAGAAGCAAACCATGTGTGTTTTCTCCTTTCTTTGTAATGAAGACGTGGATTTACTTAGTGTCTTAACTCATTTGATGAGCCTGAGGCAAGTGGATGAGTAGGATGGTCTTAGTAATGCAGTTTAATGGCTTATTTTTGACTAGGCTGTTTTATATTGAAAATAATTGTTCTTTAACCAAAAATGCCCGTGGGTCTATACTTTATAAAAGTATATACTCATATGATCACTTATCTAGTTGATTTGCTTTTCTGTGATGATTAAGGTCATAAGAACTGTAAACCTGCAGGCAAATGTAAAAACTATCCCCAGAAATGTATTTGTGACAGTTCATTTGCTTTCTGTATGAAAGCTTGTGCTTGACTTTGACACCTGTTTTTTTAACCTTGCCTCTCCTGGGAACTGCTGAGTGTTTGAGTATTTAAAATGTTTCATTGAAAGTCTGCCTTACACAGGGGTGGCAGAAGGCAGTCCTTTTTACCTTGAGTTAACGAATTATGTCATGTCTTTCAAGGTAATCTTTATACATAGCACTTTAAGATTGGTTTTTGTGTATACAACCCATGTGTAATAATGGCATGTAGCTCTTCTTTGAGCTTTAGCAGAACTTTAACAGAACTGTAAGCTACAAAAATTGAAATCTGGAAGTTCTGATGTAAAGTTCTCATAGCAGTCTTATTCCTTGCATGAAGCTGATTTGTAGCACTGCAAGGAAGGGGTAAAATCATTAGAAGAATTTAGAGAGGTTTAGGAAACTGTATTTAATACAAGCCTTAGTGGAATTTCACTGATTGGGCATTTCACAAATAAAAAGTGATAAAACACATTACTGTTTTGTGGTCTGAAATAGAGGGAGGGAAGACTTCACATAGAAATGTGCCTTCTTCACCCAGAAAATTCCTTTTATTTTTCTTTTTGTGAAAATGGAATCTATGCTCTTAGCAACTGGTAATTTGTGTTTTATGTGTCTACTTTACTTCTGAAGATGGTCCACGGCCTACTCAAAAAGAGATTTTATCCCTGCGAGCATTTTTGTTGATGTTCATTAAACAGCTTGTGATGAAGGTAGGAGAGCCTTAAATTATGATAAAATATTTAAGTTTCCTTTCACAAAGAAATGCCTAACATGCTTTAAACATGTTGAATTTTGTAATAGTGAGTAAGCAGAAAAGCCATGTAAGGTGCTTCTTTTTGTTGTGTTTCTTGCCACAGACAGCAGAGCTAAAAATGCATTTTTCTCCCTTTTAAGCTGTTTTTCTCAAAAATGGAGCTGTTAATGACTTAGAAATGTTTACTATTGGGGAAATAAGTATTTATTTTTTTTTTTAATTATAAGAACAGTATCACCTACGTTAGTGCTTAAGGACTAAAGAGAAACATTTGATATTATATGCTGTGGGTCAGTGGGGCAGGAGAGGGTAAGAAAGATTCTATCAATAAGTTTCACAACTGTTTCTTAGACATTAGAGGAATATGGAATTCAGCAGCTCTACTGCCTGTAGGCTTTTTTTGACCCTTTCCTATCATAAGCTTTTTTTTTTATTATTTTAAATTTCTGTCAGAGATTTATAACTTGGACAGTTTTGGGTAGAGTTTCACCAGGTTTGTCGTGGTTTAACCCCAGCCAGCAACCAAGTACCACACAGCCACTCTCTTACTCCCCCAGCAGTGGGGTCAGGGAGAGAATCACAAGAGCAAAAGCTTGTTGTGAGTTGAGATAAATATAGTTTAGTAGGGAAAGCAAAAGCCACACACAGAAGCAAAGCAAGGAATTAATTCACTGCTTCCCATTAAAGTTTTCTATTTGTACATGGTAGTGCAAAATATTTTTGGGAGGTGAAAGACTTGCTTTATAAAGTAAAAGTCTTAGAAATGGAGAACCTGCTTTTGCCAACCCTCATCCTGTTCTTTAAAAAACTGTTGTTTTTTATTTTATTTTCACAAAAAATACCTCAAGGCATATTGTTGGCATAGATGCCAGAAATGACTGAGATTTCTTCAAAGTTGATAGCAACTGAAGATGGGATTCTATAGTGGAAAATAAGAAGCAAGCACAGATGTGGGCATAGCTATCAGGCTTATGATTAAACCTCCAGGTCTTTGAATCCAGCTTTTGAATTCTTTATGCTATCTCAGTTTAATTCTCCTATTAATAGGAAACTCTTAGTTCAAATTGACTGTATCAATTAACATGTATTACTCTAACAATTTCTTATACTATATACAATTACTTATACTATACTGTTCATCTTGGTTTTACGCCTGTGTTGAAATTGTCTTAAAACACTTTTATAGCGTTCAATGAGTGTTTTTTGGGTCAGGGAAAAAGCTACCTTGCAACTATGAATCTTTTATAGTATCAAGTGAAAGCAGATTTGTTATGTAGTACTTGTTTTGTTATATAATCATTTCTTAAAATAATGCTTTTTTTGTAAAATTCATTTTATACTTGAAAGATGATAGTTCAAAACTGTTTGTTTTTAAAGGACTATGGAATAAAAGAAGATGAATTGCAGGCTATCCTCAATTATCTGCTCACTATACACGAGGTAAATTTTAATGTGGGGGATGTGTGTGTGGGGTGTGACATACTACTGCTGTTTGTGACCACCAAATGTTTGAATATTTTCAAATACAGCCTCCTTTATGCCACAAGATGGCTCTGCAGAGGAAGTTGCAAACGTTGTCCAGTTCCTTAGACTATTGTGCTGATATGCCAATATTCTTGCAGTGATTTAAGCACTATGTTCAATGTTAGATTGAAGTTCATTAAACCAGCAAGTCAAAATGGTTTCTTATGTTGTTCTACAAACCAATTTACCAAGCAGAAAAACAGATGGTGAGACTGACTTTAAAAAAAAGAGTCAAAACCTTGTTTTAGGCTGTCTAAGTAATATTTTTTGGTTTGTTTTTCTCTCCTTTTTATTTTGCTTCTTAAATAAAGCAATAAAATTGAAAACATGCATTAAAAAAATAAAGATATATGTTAATGGCATCTAAGAGAAGCGTATAAACTTAATTGGGAGAAAATGTTGGTTACCACTGATACATCTGCATCTTCATATTTTAGCACCAGGAAAAGGCACTTTATGCCAGATGCAACATCAAAGACAAGGGAAATGGGGACATAAATCTAACTGATCTCATCTCTGTAAGGGTGCTTGAAATGGGTAAAATAAGGAGTTAATTGAACTTCATTTCAAGCCATAGAGATTTTTTTTCTTTTTTGTTTTGGGTTACACCTATATTTTCCTTTTATCCTATGTGCTGGTTACTTCTACTTGGTAGTACCAGAGTCACGCAATTCAAATTATTCTATTTGATGTGGAGAAGTTAAAAATAAGACTCTTGGTAATATCTTAAGAGTGAACTAAAATAGCAGAAGCTTTATATAGTCTTCAGATGAGGGTGTGATGTTTAAAATATCTTAGCAGTGTGCATAATCAAATCTAAAAGATCTGTGAATGCTGAATCCCACACAATTAGGTATCTAATTGTGAATTCAGGAAAACATCAACAAAAAAGTAAAATTTAGCCTTCTCATAAGGCTCACTCATCAGTGATAGCATCTGTAATATTGGCTAATAATATCAGGTGAACAGAGTTGTTCAGGGGATGTAAAATTTGTTTTCAGATAGAGAAAGAAACAGAGTATTTGTTCAAAAGTGTTGGACAGTGTTTTATTTTTTGTTTTTTTTGAAGGCCTTTTCCATTTTAAAACAGTCTTTCATTATAATACCATAAAGAATGGGAAAAGACAGTTGCATTTTGCTATTTCTTAGGTTATTTTTAGTTACAATGAACTTGGAACAAATTAATAAACTGTAGCTTAGAGTGCTTTAGACTAAAAGTATGGAAAACTTTACTGAGCAGCTTGAATTGGCCGTTCTAAATATTGTGGCAGGTGGTAGTGGTGGTTTTTTCATGGTTTGAACATTTCTGAGTAGAAATTTTTCATTAAACACCACCCAGTGCCCCAGAAAACGTGCAGTAGTTTATTTGTGGCTCCTGTGCAGGAAAGGACTGGGAAATACACATGCAAACACATGAGCACATGTGTGAAAGGAAATAACATAGTCCAAATATTCCCTGTCCAAGCCTTACATCCCAGACACTGATGTATTTTTCACCCTAAAAAATTAAGTGTATTTTTTGTAATATTTTCACTTTCCTCTTAGGTCTATAGTACTTTTGGTTCTGGTCTAGCTGATTAAGTCCTTAGTTTATTATTAATCTCAACATACTTTTGAAATATTTTGTAGTGTCGCTTTTAGCCAAAGCATTGTTCTAGTGTACATGCATTTGTAAATTCAAATTTGTAACTTTTATTCAACAGGATGACAATCTGATGGATGTCTTGCAGTTGCTTGTTGCTCTGATGTCAGAGCATCCTGGTTCTATGATCCCTGCATTTGATCAGAGGAATGGATTACAGTAAGTTTGAATTTTGTAAGTGGGAAAAAGGAAATAGTATTCTGACCATGCTGTTGCTTGTGAGAATTCCCATGGAATCTGAAAAGTTCTCGTCAGTGTATGTGTTGCAATCTTAGACTCCTCATCTTGGGAGATTTTTGTGTCCAGGTGTTCATTTTGACAAGAGGTGCTATTGGATTTATTATCAATGAGGGTTTTTTTTAATGTTTCCAAGCTGTCAGTCACACTTAAACAGGGAATGATCCATTTCAGTTTAGTCTGCACATTGATGTCTTCATCTACTGGTGCTCAGTCTTCAACCTCCCATTCCTGCAGATGTTTCAGAGCTGGAAGGGGGCTGACAAAAATTGATTCAGACATCTTCTGATCTTTGTTAGTTTTCTTTCCTTTTTTTTCCCCCCTATGGGATTTTTGCCGAACAAACACTTTATTTGTCTAAAGTTAGCACTTTATGCTATGCATTATTTACAATCTTTTTCACAACAAACAGAAAAGTAGTGTTTAACACTGTCAGAGAAAAATAGGGAAAGTAACAAATTCTACTAGTACAAGAGAAAATCTGCTACAAGAGTGAAGTTATGGCTCTGATTTTGTCTCGTGGCTCTCAGAGGGTGATCACAGTATTGAACTATTCTGATTTAACATGAACCTACATGAACTTAGTGGGTAAAAATTGGAACAGGCAAGCAAATGTAAGAACTATTCCTAGGATATGTGGAGTAGTAATTCTCTCACTGAGTAAAGACAGAGTCTCATTTTATACATTTAGTTGCACCTATTGGTTCTCTTTATACATATATTTTTTCAGTTGCCCTTTCTCAAGAGACTGCATTCAGGCATGTTCATAATTGTTTTCTCCCCTTTTAGTGCCAGACTGATGTTTTTATTTTTTGTTTTTTATCCATTTTCCTCAGATTTGATTTCATTTGTATGGCAATGTGTTATGTATGGGAAGCTAATAAAAACTCTAAATAAGAATGTATTTGTGGGCCTTGTTGGATCTCCAGTGCAATACATTTGGTTTTATTTAACAACTAGCAGTAGATGCTTTCTTTTTTGTTAGCAAATATTTAAGCCAGTCAGCATGAATAGTGAGTCCACAGTGAGAAATCATTTTGTTTTTCTGTCTAATTTGTTACACTCCTTGCTCCTGTATTGTATCCAGTCACTTAATGGATTGTTTGTCTGCTTCTTGATGCATCTGCTTTTTGCAATTTAGACATGATAGTCTTGAAATTTAAAAATAAATTTACAAAACTTTATAAGTATTTGGAGTTCTTTTAAAAGTAAAAAATTTAAAGTAACCAATCTAGTGAAAAAAAGATAAGGAAATACTTTTTTCCTGTGCAGTTAGGTAACCCTGATACAGTTCTGTTAAGAAAAGCAAAGAAATGGATTATAATGCTTGAATGGACAGTGCATTTTAGGCTTGCTTATTTGTTTCCTTCTGTAGTTGCTGTGATTTCAGCTGGATATCAGGATAAATTATTTGTTACAGATACCTGTTTTATAATCAACCTTAGGTTTTAACTTTAATTGTGGTATAAAACTTCATTTTATTTTTTTGGTCTTAGTTCATGTGTCCTAAGAATTATTTTTGGGTGTATAAAAGTGAAGGTGTACGACTAGCGATGAGTGCTCAGCTATGTGTAGATAAAGCCTAAAATCTTGAAGTCCTTTGAACTCTTTAAAAGTTGCTGATTTAAAATGCCGTGTTCTAATATGGAATATTTTTGGAAAGACTCCAGAATTGTTTAAGTGATGTAAGTTTTTTCTACCTTCTAATAAAGTGATCCAACTTTCTTCAAAAATGGTATTGTAACATTTATGGTAAAGGCTGAGTACTGTGCCTTCTGTTCCAATATGATTTCGTGGAAGATTTGGAAATTAATATTTTCTTTTTTCAAAGAGAGCTTAGTAGTCCATGTAGATATAAGCTAAATCGTATTTCACAGATTTAAAGATCTGTCAGATGCTATGAAAGACAGCCCAACCAAAATCAGGCAGTGATGTGGCCATAAGCACATGACTGTCTAAAAAACAAAAGTAATTTGATATAACTGATAAATGCATTTAGATGTCTTATGTTTTTATGGGAGATTTTCAAGGATCAAAACCTTGCATTTGTTACTCTTCACGTTAACAGAAGGCCAATGTGTTTTCTCCACTTAGGGTTGTCTACAAGCTTTTAGCATCACAAAGCGAAGGCATCAGGGTGCAAGCTCTAAAAGTGATGGGATATTTCTTAAAGCATCTTGCTCCAAAGTAAGTACTGATTTAGGTCTTAAAGCTAAACCTCCCAAAGAAGAAAGAATAAAGGTAGGTTGTGACACATACGTTCTATCTGGTATGGTGCAATTAGTTGTTACAGGCAGCTGGTGTCCAGGCATTATCACTTCCTGATTGAGTTCATTTAATAGTTATTTGCAGTATGGCTTCCTGCTTTTTAAAGTGGCCCTTTTGCCACTTTAGCAAGAATTAGGCTGGTGAGATGGAACCCCATGTTACCAAGAACTAGATTTAATATGCATCAAGTTGACTGCAGTAGTAGACAACTATTGAGATTTCTGTCCAGGGTTGCATTTTTGAGTGAAATGAGGACCAAGGTGCCCTTTCCTTACTGTTTATCAAGAAATCCCCAAGGTTGTGTTTCAACTTTTTGGGCCCAAAGGTGAGTAGATCTCATCTATGGAAGAAAGCTGCCTTCAGGGAATAATATCTCCTTTCAGAATCTGAGTCCCTGCCCTTTTCCTTCACCAAAAGTGCAAGACTTAAGGAACAAAAGAGAAAAATATCTTACCAGTGATTTTGTATTTCTTGAGTCACACTTTCAAAACTTTTTTTCCCCCTAAAGCAAATTGAATACACAAGTTTATTTTATCTTTCTTTACCATTTTAGGAGAAAAGCTGAAGTCATGCTTGGACACGGCTTGTTCTCTCTGTTGGCTGAAAGGCTGATGCTTCAAACAAGCTTATTCACCATGACCACGTACAATGTCCTGTTTGAGGTAGTAATACACTGTAGTTAGGATCCAATCTTTCTAATTACTTGTAAGACATTGTTAGAAAATTGCTTACATATTTGTGCTGATATGTTCCAGATGACATTAAACCTTAGTGTGATGCAGCTGAGTGCTGCTTTTTTTTCCCCTCCAAAGCTCACTGCTTGAGATTTACCCCCACCCTTAACTTGGTTATGGTCATTATGAACAATTCTAGATAATGAGTAACCTGTATGTCTCAAGCAGATGCTCATGTGTATGTGTAATTTTATTATAGCAATGCCTTATGATAATTGTTTTGGTTAGATTCAGATTTATCTTTCAGTGTATTTAAAATAACAGTATGCTCTTAAGAGAGAAAGCCAAAATAAAAGTAGTTTATACAGTTTTAGGAACAGGATGAAATAGATTATCAAGAAAGATAGTGGGGATTTTTTGGGGTGATTTTTAAAATGATGGTGAAATAATGATTGTGCTGTATGCAACTATTTTTCAGTAAGCTGTCTTTATGAACATTGATATGGCATCTTCTTCTTTCTAGATTCTGACTGAACAGATTTGCACTCAAGTAATACATAAACAACACCCTGACCCAGATTCAACAGTGAAGATACAAAATCCTCGTAAGAATGATACACATTTTTAAGTTTTTATGCTACTGTAAGAAAAGTCTGCTTTAAAAAAAGAAAACCACCAATGAAAAAACTTATTAGTTATATCTACCAGTCTTCTAATCTCAGTTTTACATTTTCTTTCACACTAAAAGAAAGATAATTTGCATTTAGTTGGAGTTATGTAGGAAATATGTGTCTGTAGCTTTTTGAAAGACATTTTGTGTGTCTAAATGTGTATGTAGTTCATAACTTACTCTTTTTGGCTGTGCAGTCATGTTATGAAATGATTTTTCAAGACTTGCATGCACAGGATACTTTGATTTAATACATGTTAAGGTTCCAGCAAAATTCTGAATGCATTATTTAGTGATGTCAGACTAAATTACCTGAAATATGGAAACAGCTTTCATCTTAAATTACATTCAGTATGAGAACACTACATAGAAAATAGGAGAAATGTATCTGCTCACTGTTTTGGTTAGCTTACTTTATTGGAAATATCTTGGTATGAAACTTTAGATGTCTTTTGAACTTAGAGAAAATAGTGATCACTTTTCCTGAATTATATACATTATTAATGTGCTCTGTATATAATACAATGGACTTATGATAGCTTTGGGAGTTAACTTTTTTCTGGAGAAATAACAGATTTTTCACTTTCATAGCTGCTTTGTCATTAGCTGTAGGTCACAATTGTGGGTTTGCTTCAGGTGGAAAGCAGGGGAAGAGTAAGGAAAGCAAAGCAGATATGAAGGAAAGAAATCTGGTTCTATTATACCATTTGCCTCCTGGTAAATTTGTATGAAACAAGAGATATGAGCAGGTTTCAGTTGCTGTCTCTTAAGATTTTTAAAGTTGACAGTCACTGCTGTACTTTGTATAGATTGTATGGAGTCTGAGTTGAGTCTGAAATTACTTAGATCTAGTAGGAAGAGTGACTTGTAGAGTATCTTTTTTAGATGAGTGCTAATATTAACAAATAAGGAATTTCTCTATAAAAAAGTTGTACAAGATGAACTGAAACTATCACAGTGACTGTGTTCAAGTTGCACCCTAATTCATTTACAAAATTAATGTCTTTTAAAGTAACAAGAGCAGTGACTACCCCACTGCTTCAAAAAGTACGGTGTACCCACGATTTTGGCTATCTCCTAAAAATATAGAAAATCTTGTCCTCATAAGAGAGAAAATTTTGTATCAGGAAGGCTTTTTATAACGGGAACTGTTAAGTTTAATTGGAAGTTGGTCACATTCCTTGAAAACTCTGTATTAGTAAGGTAGAGCAAAATCTACTCATTTTTCTGATATATTGATTTACTAAAGGATGCTTTTTTATGTGAATCTCATTTGAAAAAGGTTCTGTCAGGTTCTGATAGCTGATCAATTGCCATACAGTAACGTTTGTGTTGCTTGAACATAACTCAATGAATTCCACCTTAATCAGTTGCATAGGCCTGCAAATCACCCTGATGGGTGAGTAGGTTTGAGAAGTCGTGGAAGAAGGGATTTGTATTACTTAAACCTTCTACTCCAATAGAGATGTGCTTTTCCTCAGTATAACACTTTATGTGGTGTTGCTTTCCTTGTACAAACACTATTGAGAGAGGCCTTGTGTTTTATGCTGTGCTTAGTCCTAATATTTTGTTACTCATGGACTGTTTTACAGAGATTTTGAAGGTTATTGCAATCCTGATCCGTAATTCTCCACAGTGTCCAGAAACTCTGGAGGTTCGGCGAGCCTTTCTCTCGGATATGATTAAACTTTTTAATAATAGCAGAGAAAACAGGAGGTAAGATAGCTTGCTGCATGCACAAGTGTACAGAATAAGTAGCAAAGTCTCCTAGTAGATTAAACTCATTAGGCAGATGCAGCTTCATTGCTGTTCAGCACATGCTACAGTGTAGTCTTCAGTTTGTAAAATTAGAGGAGCTCGCAGGTAGCACTTTTGTTAAGCACGTTGGATTCCTGACTTTGCTGCTGTGTATTTCTAAGATATATTTTAAAATACGATTCAATAAGAATGTGCATTTTGCAGGAGTTTGTTGCAGTGCTCTGTCTGGCAGGAGTGGATGCTTTCCCTTTGTTGTTTTAATCCAAAGACTTCTGAGGAGCAGAAGATAACTGAGATGGTGTATACCATATTCCGGATTTTGCTCTACCATGCTATCAAGTATGAATGGGGTGGCTGGCGTGTGTGGGTGGACACATTGTCCATCACACATTCAAAGGTGAGTGCTACAAATAGCTGTGAAATTTTGTAATGCTGTGTAATTAGACTTAGAACCTCTTAGTGCTGTATCATACAGTGAGATAGTCTTGAAGTGAAGGTCAGTAATTAGATAAAATCCCTGTGTTTTCACCTGTTACTGTGGATAACTTTGAAACATATGACAATTAAATGTTAATTTTGTTGTTTTAACACAAATATTTTGTTACTGTTGCTCAGATTGTGATGGTATTAGTTTATACTGGTACAAAAAATGAGATTAATCAAATTTCAGGAGCATTTCTGAGAAATTTTAGTGCTGGTTTTGCATTTTAGTAACAGCAGGGACACAAGGTGGCGCACCATCTCTATTCATTAACAAAAATACCTTTTAGTAACATCAAAAGGCTGTAAAACAAATGTGTAAAAAGCAAAGAAATCAGAGTTAAAGCAGATGGTTCAGTTATTAAGCTGTCATGGAATATAAGGTGAGAGTGCAAATCCTTGCAGTATGAATGAGACTTTTACCCTTTGTTATTGTTCCATCCTAATTTTGTTGTTGTTGCAACCAGAATTGCATCATGAAAGTTATTAGTGGTTCTTCAAATGAGGCACAGTAGTATAAATATATATAATATAATACTGCCTTATTCTGAGCAAAAGAGTGAGGCTGGTGTGGGCCTCATAATAATCCTGGTTATCAGAATATTTACTTAAAATGAATTAAGTTATAAATTATCTATTTCTAAATGTGTGCAATTTAACAGTGTGAAAAGGACATCTGTGAATCCTAAACATCACTTTATGATACTAAGGAATTGTTAACATTTCTGAGGTCTTTGGTTTTGCATGAATTTTCTTCTCTGAAAAGGTTAGTCTGTGCAGACATCAAGAACACTGTTGTTTTGCAGCTCTATTTGTCATGGTGGATTCTTGGGCTATGGGGAGATAAATGTAGAAATTTATGTAACAAAAGTGAGTGAAATAATTTAATTAAGCAGTCACTTGGCTAGGTGGAATTCAAGTGCAAAGCAGCCAGGGCCAAATTTTAACCCTTACAAAGATCACATTTTAGGTATTGAACCATTCTTAATATTCTTTTGTGTCAGCTCTGCAGTTCTCAAAAAACCAGTTTCCTGTTTTTCCCCCAAGTTGCAGAGGGCATGGGTGAATTGTACCAGAGTAAAGATTCCTAAAGTACTTTTATATAAAACTGGCGTTAATTTAAAGCATTTATGTGATTGCTGGGAATTGCTGGGGAACTGTCCCTGGGGAAAGATGAAGAGGTGAGTGAAGGAAGACCACCTTTCTAACTCTTATACAGAACTTTGGTCTTTTGAATTTAGAAATTATCTAGCACATTATCTTATAATCTCTAATTCTACTCTTAAACTCTTTGTGTAAGGTAATGTAATGTCGGAAATCTCATTTAAACAGCATCTATGCCAAAAGGTTTTATGGATTTTTGGTCATTCTCTTCAGTGACTTAATGTGGCTAATCAATGGTCTAGAGATGCTAGAGAAAAAAAACAAGAGTTTTTTTGTGATGCTTTGGCCAAACGTCAAGAATGAAACCCCACAGTTTTAGAGAAGACCCAAAACCAGTGGTGTGGATATTGTGGGTTTTGTTTATTTATATGTATTTTAAAGGCTGTATGTTCTTCTGCAATGCCATAGTGAATGAGAGGATTACTGTCTTCATTCTGTGTTTCTCACTTTTGGTTCCTGGCATGCTGCCACAGGGAGATGTCCTTGGTTGTAGGAGTAACTCCCTGTAAGTTTTCCTAAGTCTAACTTTGTTGACTTTCCAGTCAAGATCTTTCAGTTCTTCCAGCCTGCTTCAGGAATTTGAGTGATAGAAAGGTTGGAAGTGAGTGTGGGCAGAGCCCGTGGCAGTGTGGTGGTGGGATGTTGAAGGACTCCTAAGGGAGTTTGGTTTGTTTGGACATCAGTGCTAATGCTATCCAGTTCCAGAAGCCTAAATGTGTTCAATCAGCAAAAGCACCCAGAAACTAACTTGACAATGGTTATATGAATGGTGATGCACTAATCAAGATTTTAAAATTTCACCTTTGTTATACATTGCCATGTGAACACTTTAAAGAAATAATATATAAAATTAATGCAACTAGCCGTAGAAAACTAGATGATGTTTCAGAACTGTCTGTTGCTTACATAAATGTAAATTAGGATAAATCACAAAAAAAGCCCTTTGTGGTAAAACCTTACTAGTCACTTGAAAATGTCCTTATAAATGGATGTTAATATTTAATTATAAAGATATTTAATCCTTCTAATTTTATTTATTTTAAATAGTCTTGCATCCTGTCATACTACTATTGAGATTCATAGAGATTCACACATAACCTGGTGCAGGCATAATTCAGTGGGCAAACTGTTCGATGCTAAGTGCATCTCAGGTGTTTTTGATTTCTAGCATGCTTTCAAAGTAATGTGGGAATTATGGGAACAAAAATATTTCCCTAACATCGCTAAGAGAATAACCAATTTGTGTTTTTCTTATTTCATCTCTAATTGTATTGGGTTACTGCTTATTTTTCCTTTTTACAACCCTCTGCGCCACTCTTGCCACTAATTTATAACACCATTCTATGATAAAGAACTAGTACATAAAGGACCAGTGTTACAGAATTGGATAGGTTTTGCAGAGCTACACATCAAGATACATGCAGCTGCTATAAAAAGCCAAAGAAACTCAATTGCAATTTTATTGTCCAGTGTGATAGATTTCCTGCCACCTTTGTAACAGGGAAGCTGTTTGTCACTGTAACCCTCTCCTCCAACAGCTGCACAACGTTTTACAAGCAGCAGCGGCTTTTCCAGCATAATTGCACTGCATTGGTTTCCTTGCACTCAGAATTTAGAAGGTGTGTAGGTGTGTGCAACCTTTTTAAAGCCAAATTTCTTAGCATTACTCATGTGTTTGGTTCCTTTTCGTATGATTTTTTGACGCTTTCCAGATATTAAGCCAGTGTATACCAAGACATTTAATCTGTTGCTTCTAGTCTAATGAAAATACTAATGGAAAAATTAAATCACAACTCCAGTTTGTTCTGGCTGGCCAGTGTTGAACGTATTGAAAGCATCTAAGAACTTCTGTTTTTTAAACATTGCAACCGTGCTCCCTAGGCCTTAGATTTTATCTGTCTAGTCCTGTTTCTTTTTACAAAGGACTAATGATTTGGGGCTTAATAATAGGAAACAAGTAAAGAATGGTGGACAACTTGCCTTTTTAACCTTTCGGCTTCCCCAGGTTTTAAAAGGAAATAATTATTTATACAGTATAATACATTCCCAAATTATCTCAATGTTTTAAACTACTGGGAAGACTAACATTTGCTTACTTCAGGGCCTTAAATGTATTTTACTGCTTAAAAGTTGATTCATGCTCCCATGTGATTCTGTTAAAGAAAATATATTCAGGTGAATTATGATTTTTATTTTTATTTTTTAGTAGCTCAAGAAATTTTCAGTGAATAAGATTCATAAATGTTAATATGTGTAAGCTGCAGTTCTGTTGCTGTTTAAATTAAAAAATTTTGTTCACTGATCTGAATTAAAAGTATTATCCTAAATTGTTAGTAGTGGGACTTTAGCATGCAATGTATCTCTAAGTAGTTGTTAATTTTATTAGTCTGAAGAATACAGTTGTAATAAACATTGAGTATTAAGTAAATTTGTATATTCTTTGCCTTGCTCGTTTAATTTAAGAGGGGGAAAAAGACCCAGAGCATTTACATGTGCTGTTTGCCAGGTTTTCATCACTGTCTGATGAGGGAAAACTGGCAAAAGCTGCAAAGATTAGGTGGTGGAGGAGTTGATATATGGTGGCAATTAAAAAACTAATTTGCAGAGAAGTGTACGTGGCTCAGTAGTTTTAGAAGGTGAGAGGCCATTGGAATCTGGAGTCCAAAATCCACTGTCACTCAGGAGTTACTGAGGACAGTTTTGTCTCTGTTTTTTCTCCTGCCTTGAAGGCAATAGTGTCTCCCACAGCAGGGATATTCAGCTCTAGGGCATTTTGAAGGCTTCAGATGTTCTTCAGTCCTTTGAAAAGTGTCTGCATTGCCCTGAGGAGCAGCAGAGGGGCCTGGCCAAGAGGGTCACAGTACAACTGCAAGTTCTTGCTTTTCAGTTGTGCTGTGCCCAGTATATCAATGAAGCAAAATCGGGAGCACTCTTGAAATGATTAGAAATTGTGTTCTTTTTTATGGTGTAAATAGTTATTTTTAATAAATATCACTTATTCTATGTAGAAATGATTCTCAGGGGTGTCATGTGAGTTATGGAGAGCAGAAGGAACTTGGAGACTGGAATGTGCAGCCTCCTTTAGAGCTGTGTACCCCCGAGATGTGTTGTGAGGATGCAGTCCTTCACCTTTAGTGGGTGTTTCCTGGTTGCAGTTTCTTTTGTAGTAGGTGCGTGGGAAGGCTTTTCTAAGCAATGCCTCCAGGGAGAAGAAAGTATTTTCATTGTTCAGCAGGCAGAGATCTGTACCAGTGATGTGCTCTTAAACATGCAGTGTGTATGGTTGATGGGGAGCTCCTCCATCTCATTTTTCACTTGGTTTGGGGGAGTGGAATGGCATGAGTAAAGTTGCAGGATGCTAAAATTTGGTTAATTCAAACTGAAAGGATATGGGGGGAAGAATAGAGGGAGCAGAGGTAAGCTGAGAATTTATAAAACAGGCAAGAAGCTTTATAAAGCTGCACAGAAGCCTTAAAAGAAGAGTGTAATAGAGATTTGCTACGAAGTGCCAGAGCTCTCAAAAAGAAGAATTATGGAAATATTTGCAGTGGAAAGAGCTGGTGCATAAAGAGGCAAGTAGCTCTGAAATAGTCTTCCTGAGGAGAAAGAGGATTCTCATCTGTATGGCTTGGTATCAAAATCATTGGAAGATAGGACCTGTGTCTACAGTCTCAAGAATTGTTAGGGGTTTTCTTTGCTGATGCTGCAGTTTGAAGCCATCCTCCTCCATACTTGCAGCTGCCTGTGTTCACATTGTGGCTGTGGGCACTAAATTGAGTCTCTGGGTCATTATTTGAAGTGGAGTCTTCTCTGCCAACAATATAGGGAGACACTGGAAAAGGATGGAAGAAGCGAGCAGTGCCTAAGACCTGTAGCTGGGCATTGCAACAATGGAGTGATAAATGCTGAATTTAGTTACGAAATATTTTTGTTAATGACTAAATATCAAATGTGCACAAAGCAGAGTTTTATAGTCCACTGAAATGTAGGAGTGGTGGCAGGGATTGAGATAGTGAGGAAATACATACCTTGAGAACATAGTGTGTGCTCATGTGTTGCAACTTCAGCTAATTAAAAGCAACATTTTCCTTAGTGAAAATGAGCTAATACATGTTTGGTATGCAGTTTGAATTTATTGTTGTATGATCATGTAACAGTACCTTGACTTGATTTGAAAATAAAATGCTGCCAAAACACATAAAATTCTCTCTCGGATAAGGAAAGACTTTTATGAACTATATTGGCTAGTACTTGCTTTCTTATTCTAGAAATTACCTGTTTTCTCAAGATGAGGAAAGAAAAAAGCAAAAGTATTGCTACTTAGTTGAAAATGCAAAATACAGGAGCATGAAACCATCCTGGTACAGTGGTTGTTTCCCCACCTTGTACATCAGTGAATGTATTTTGGTGGAAATTTAGAGTCCTAAAAACCTCTCATATGGACTGTCCTGCATAATATATGTTAACTTGCTTTTCTTAGTTTTCTTCTGTGAACCACTCAGAAATAATCCGGAGATCCCTCAGGTCGGTGGGTTATAGACTCTCAGTCAGTGTGTGGTGCACACAGTGCCTTTGTATCTTTGCTGAATTGAAAATTGGTTTTGATATCTCTGATAGTGGTGTCTCCTGTCTAAACAGGCCTGGTTGTGTTTGGAGATTGGGTTACACTTCTGAACAGTTAGTGTTATGTGAGGAGAAGTGGACAAACAGGTCAATGAAGTCCTTGTCCTTGTTAAGATTTAAGTTAAGTGTTGCTTTTTGAAATTATGAAGAGTTTATTGGTGACATCAGCAGCACAGGAGCTGGTTTGCACGGAGCAGACTCTATAAGGAAATAGCAATATGTATAATTATCTGTCCTGTTTTACAAGATATTCCCTTCCTCTCTCTATGATATTGCCCACCTGATAATAGAAAAAAGGACAAAATCTTAGCATGTAGTTAAAATATTTTCTCTATGTTCTTTAATGCAAATGTCAATCATCTCACCCTTTCTCGTTGCTGTATGCTAATTTTTCTCCTTGGCAATTAGTAAATGTTGGGTGTCAAATTAAGTTGAAATTAATGGCAGAGGCAAATGTTGCAGTTATTAGCTCACAAGTGTCTTCAACTGGTAGTGTGTGGAGATGCATTCCAAGCATTGCAGGCAGCTATGGATTAACCATCAGATGATGGTGAAGATTAATGATTGGCCTTTTAGCTCACTAATTTAGAACAATTTCTAGTAATTAATTTTGTATTATCAGCTTTACAGTTGCAAATGCCTTAAGGAAAATAAAAAATTACTTATGTACCTTCAAGATTCTTCAAGCTAATAGTTACCTTGTAAATTGTTGCATGCTTGCAGATCCTAATGTTTAATCTTTAATACCTTTATATACTCTGTGTTCTTGTTTTTAATAACCATATTTTCTGCTTAATTTTCCATTTTTGTTGATACTGATTTTGTGAATCTTAGGTGTTTTCTTTGAAGTGTGCATTATTTGACTTTGTGAACCTGTGTGCTTCATAAATGCCATGTCATGAAACAGAAGATGTTGGGGGATAGAAATTGTCTAGTGCCTGGATTGTAGTACAAATATTTCTTGGTTTCCTGTCAAACCAAATGACAAATTAATATAGTGATCAGAAGTGTTTATACAGCCTTGTTGAAAAATTGGATTTTACAAAGCAGAATTTCTTAAATTTGTATTCTTTTTTATGTAAATAAGAAACCCCCAAGCTCAAAATGTGTGTTAGAAAAGCACTGTTCCAGGTGGTCTGTGTAACTTTGTGCATTGCTATTTTAATTTTATTCAACGGACAGTTTTTAATATTGAAATGAATTCTTCTTGATGTTTGTGGTCAAAGTAGAAATTGCTATCCTTTTTGAGTGTTTTTTTTTTTTCCCAGGGAGTGATGTTTTCCTGCAGTTCTGTACTGTCTTAATTTTCTTTCCCAGTGTTTCTCTTCTTACAGTTTATTGCATTGTTCTGAAATCAGTATAGATTCTCATCAGATTTTGCTTAGATTTATTGCCCATAAGTTTCCATTATCCTTCTGTGAGGATAAGTTGACCTTCTTGCCACTCTTTGTTTCTTTTTCTTTTCAGTAGCAGTTAAAAATCCTCCAGAGCATGGTTTCATTTTCAGTATTGCTCTGTAATGGCTTCCAAAGCATTGTCTATTCCATGTTTCAGATGAAATTGATTGTGAAATGATATTGCATCCCTGTGGTTTTTTAATGTTCACCATACTTGTTCAAAACTCAAGTTGTTGCAAATTTGTTTGCATCTCTAACCTAAACAGTAGAACTCAGACTTGTTAACTTTCACTGTTTGCTGAAACAGTGGGTAGTTTTCAGATAGAGTTTGCTTTTGTGATGATTTAGATTAAAAAAGATAGGGAGTCTTAGATCTAACTGAACTTTCCTTTCAGCACTGAAATTTCAAGTGTCTTTGAAATTGAGAACTTACGGTGTGAAGGAAAGAGTTTGACTGCAGGGGGACTGCATTGCTGGCAAGGCAGGAAGCACTTCAGCTGTTAGGAATAATGGAAGTCTTGGCTAGGATGTGTTTATTAATGAGGCAGTGAAGTTCCTAATGAGGGGCCAGAAAATTTGGAGCTTTCAGCATCTTAACATGAAGTGTGACATGGACATAATGATCTTGCTGTGATCTTGGAGATGTGCTGGAATGGCTTCTGAGAGTGGAGTGATGCAGTGAAGGGATCAATAGGAAGTACAGACTGGGAAGATGGGGAATGGGAGATGCTCTTTTTGTGAGGGAGAGATTGGGGGGCATGGAGCTCTGCCTGGGGGTGAATAAAAAGCCAGCTGATGTCTCTTTAGTACTTGCAGGAATAAAAATTTCGAGTAGTTTTGGTAATGGAGGAAGCAACAGGGAGAGAGAGAAGAGGGAAAGCTAGAGATAAGTTCAAGTTGTCAAGATTCTTGCTTCAGAAAAGTGATGATTTGACCTAAAGTAGCAGCTTTGCCTAATCATGTTTTGGAAAACAAATGAGAAGTATAAGGAACAGCTTATTAGCATCATCAATTTTGTGTTGCTTTTGACATTCTGATTGTGGTACAATTCAGGAAGGAAGTATTTCTTAAATAATAATGCCCCCCACCTGCTCTTTTTAGCAAAATCCTATAATCAAATATTTTATAGATCCATTGTGACAGATGGATGCACTTTCAATAATTTGTAATCATTCACACTTCTTTTTTTTGTGCATAACTGAATGAAAACCAGTACATGAAGACTTTTTGTTTTTAGACAAGAGGAGTAAGTTTCATTTCTAGAGACAGAAGTTTCAATTAAATCAACTTGAATGAATAATATGCTTCAGGTCATGTTAGAATAGTGCACTGCTCCTGCACTACTTTGATATACTTGATTGATGGAGAAAATAGTATGATAAAAAGCTAATGTTGACAGCAAAACCTGCCAAAAATATTTTTTTGCTTTTGCTCTTTCTTTCCTTCTCTCTGATTTTTAACTGTGATTTCCAGTATCTTTTTAATATGAATTTTTTATTTTGACTTCTCTGTGTTGTCTTAAGGGAAAATACTCCTACTGACTAATCATCACTTTGAATACCATTTACATGGATTTTTTAGATGAGATCCAAGTGAATGAGCTGAGTATGTGAGAGAATAAGAAAATATTTGTTCATATATTTAGTGAAATGCACTGCTCTGCTTTGTCTATGGACAATGTTTATGATAAAGAAAATGGTTTAAAAAATAAACCCCTCAGCTGGAGCTTATGTTGGGAACATTTTGAGAGCTAAGCTTCCAGATAAATAAGCATTTGTGTTATGGAAGATAAATCTAAATACTAAATAGAAAGGTATGGATAAACTAAATTGAATAACAGTGTAATAAAAACTTCAGTTAGTCTAGTGAGATTTTATTTTTTAAAACACAGCTATTTATTTGGGCAAATGAATTTTATCAGTAAGCATATAAAGAATTTTTCTCTCTGGAACTTTTTTAATATACCTAGAGACAATAATAATATTTTCAGCTGAGGTGTAGAGAAGTCTTTTCACTTTAATCAGTTTTTGTAGCTGTTCTCATGTGCCTTTGAGACAGGGTGAATAGCATTCACCAGAGGAAATGTCCTCTGGAGAATTTTAGGTATCATTGGGGATCCAGACAATTTTGGCTTTGTTGGATGCTTCTCTGTGCTCTGACTGTGGAATCATACTTTTTAATGTAAAATTTTCCGAATTTTATCTTTGTGGATTGTTGAGCATACTCAAGGTGCTAAAACGATGTGAAAGCTCTGCTACTTGTCACAACATCCCCCTCCACAAAATAATGGAGGTTATAGTTATTTGAAATCTAGTAATTCTGTGGATGTTATGCTTAGGATGTTCTTTGAATCAGTCTAGTTGATTTTTTTTTTTTTTTGTTGTTGTTTTGATACCAGTTTTACTTTTTTCTCCTTTTCTTTTGGCCAGGAATAATAACAGGTACGCATAAGAAAAACTTGCTCTCAGTTGAAGTGATTTTCAGTGTGCAATTGTTTTTTTATCAAAATTACAGTGTTCAATATAAACTTGTGATTTGAGCATTTATTTCGGTTTTGATTTTTTTTTTTCAGGGAAAAAAGTCATTAATGGATAATTTTTAATGGCCTTTGAACTCTGTTCTTTCAGGTAACTTTTGAAATGCACAAAGAGAGTCTTTCTCAAATGTACAGGGAGTACCAGGGGAAAGGAGGGGAAGGGAGTGGAGCGCGTTCTTCAACTCCAATTAGAACAATCTCTGGAATTAGCAAAGAAGCTGAAATCAAGGGAAAGCAACAATCTTTGGAGTTAAAAGAAGATGCTGCTGCTCCTTCCTGCATTGCTGATGGTGATACAGAGTGCAGAACTGGGAAAAAAGAGACAGAGAAGTCATCAGATGGTGACCAACAAACTCATTCAGTGTCTAATCACAAGGAGGAGCTAGAAGGGGAAGATAGGAATACTACACAGGATTTAAAAGCAGTACCTTATGTGGAATCTTCTCCAGAACCAGAAGGAGTAAAGCCCAGTGTTGCAGAAATTAGTACGGGATTAGCTGAAGCAATTGAAGATTCTAGCAAAGCTGAGGAGCTTGTGGAAGAAACGGTTTCTGTCACTGCTGCTTCTTTAGCAATGCAAAGTCCTTTGGAAGGAGGAACTCCTACAAGTCCAGAAAGACTGGAAAAGTCAACAGTAGAAGTGGAAGATGAAGATGACTTTGTTGATTTGAAAGATGAAAGTAGTTTGCCTTTGCCTTCAGAAAAGTTTGCAGAAAGTAACAAGGAATGTAGCTCTAATGAAAGCGAAGTGACAAAGCAGGGAAAAACAACAGAGGAGGAACCTGAATCTGTGCATTTGAAATCTGAAGAAACTGAAGGTGTAGATGGAAAAAGCCAAGAACTGACTTTGCCAGAGACGGTGAGTTCTGCTGTTCCAGAAGTGGTAACTCAGCCAGATTCAGAAGGGACAAAGAAGCTGAAGGAAGGAAATAAAGATTTTAGTGAAACCAAAACGACTGTGGAAAATTCAAATGCACATGTGGCAGAGCCTGCTGGAGCCTCTGACAAAAGAATTGCCAAGCTTGATGTTTCTAGTGTTGCATCAGATACAGAAAGACTTGAGCTGAAAGCTAACACATGTCTAGAAGCACCTCTGCCCCCCAGACCCATACCTGAGGTAATTTCTACCTGTCCTTCCTCTTCCTCCTTTTTATTTAAAAATAAAAGAAAGTTCTTATTTTATGAAATTTTTGAAAAAGTGTGCCCATACACATTTTGAGGATTTTGATGTGTGTGAATTTTGTGAGTTATCCATAGAATACTTTTAAGTCTGGGTTAAAATAGCCACAATTCTTACTGGTTTGTGTACTGAGAAGTCTCCGAGAATTTTGTACATCCACTTATGAATGCTGATGGAAACTGAGTGTTTGGCTTGATGTATTGGTATTTCTGTCCTTAAGTCTGAGGAATTGTAAGCAACATTTTTACGTTCTGAGAGGATATTGTCTAGAATTTCTTCTGCTTTGCTCACCTTCTCTTTTACTCTTTCAATCTGCTTTCTTATCTCAACTTATAATTATTGAGAAATGAACATTGCTTGTGCAGAAAAAAATAGCAAAAAAATAGTCTTTCACATCCTGATGGAACTTGGGAAAAGAAAAATTTCAAGTTATAAAATTTGGTAGGATTGTCACTGCATCATGTCATCCTACCTTTTCTGTGCAAGAATAAATTAAAAGTGGGCTTCTGTTGTGTGCTGCAGTGCTCCATCCTTCTAGTCTTTAGTTTCTAACTCAGCTCTTCATGGTTAATTAGTCATTTCTCTGAGTACTTCCCTTCTGCAGAGATACCTCCTAATGGATGCTCTTCATTCTGCACCATTCTTCCTTAAAGGAGGAAAACCACTGCCTACAGCAACATACTCTCCCCCCGTGGTAAGGTTGGGTGGCTGCTTGTGTATGCCTACACTGGCAAGTGTGGTAGTGCAGCTGTAGACTAGTTTGTAGGTTTGGTATATCCATTAAATAGCATTTCTGTGGTAGTTTTAGCTTTATTTGTAACCATGTACCCAGTCTAAACCTGTTGGATATCTAAAATTTCAAGTCTGTAAAATGCATTTCCGTATATACCATGGGAAGTAATAACCAGAGTGTGGTTTTGTTTTTGTGGTTTTTTTTCTGTCTGCAAACCATGTATTCAGTCCTCAAGGCAGCAGGTTTCCTCAGGACAAGAGCTGGCTGCTCCATCAAATGGGCAGAGGAGAGACACGAGGTCAACTGTGTTCCGTATTCCCGAGTTCAAGTGGTCACTGATGCACCAGCGCTTGCTCACAGACCTGCTCTTCTCCATCGAGACAGATATTCAGATGTGGAGGAGGTACATTCCTCTGCTTTACATGGGATGATCTAGACTGGCTTCAGTTCTAAGGGGCTCATTGACTTAGAATTTTGGACATCTGGTATTTTGCTCATTATTCAGTAGCCTTACTTATTTTGTGACCTACCCCCAATTATTCTCAAATTCTGTTTTCTGATACAGTGACTTGTGCTCTATAGCAAGTAGTCATAGACCAGCCTATAAGGTAACTTTATCCAAATGCTGATTAACAATCATCTTGGTGTTTTTAGCAACTTACGATCTTGAGCAGTTTAGGAACAAAAAGGAAATATAGTTTTAGGTTTAGATTGAGATAAATCAGTTGACCTTTCCAGTCATGTGTTATTTGCTGCCCCACTGCTAAGTGTCTGGTTTTAGTTTTGTGAAAACGTAAATATTTTAAAATACCATAAAAATAAAGCTGTATGCAGAATGTCTTTTTTTTTTTTTTTTTTTTTGGC